>RXPK01003223.1:0-87077 GCA_004143645.1 Protaetia brevitarsis
AAAGATATATCAAGGAGGGCTCTAAGAGACGTTTCATGGGTCCAGAGCCCGTATGTGGGATTATTAATGATTCCGCAAAAAGGGAGATCTGGACCTGGTTAGATAAAGAAAGTACAAAGAAATGGAGGTCGACTGAAGGTCAACTCCATACTAAAACGCTGATAGGGGATGGGGATGGTAGTTTCTCTGATAACCTACTCAGGCGCAGTAAGAAAGAAGTTAAAACCATTACTGGGTTGGTAACTGGACGCTGTCCTCTGAAAAAGCATATATATAATACAGGACGTGTAAGCGAACCGTGGTGTAGAAGATGCGAACTACAGGAGGAAACGAGTTTACATGTAATCTGCACATCTGAGGAATTAAAAGTACTCAGGCAGAAATATTTCGGAAAGGATCTATTGGAGTCCTCGAAGGTCCTCAAGTTTCCACTGGGCAAACTACTGGGCTTTATAGACAACACCAAGCTGTTCGAGTGGAAATAAGAGAGAATCAATAGGGATGGTACAATGAGCACCTCGCTTAAGTGCCCGGACATCAAGTGCCCACCCGAACTTGAATGAATGAATGAATGAATGAAATCCCCGTTTTCATCTTGGGGAAAAAGTGTGGACCAATAACATGTGTACCAGTCACTGCACACCAAACAGTCACCTTAGGACCGTGCAATGGTTTCTGATGCATTAATTTTGGATTTTCACTGACTCAATAATGACAGTTTTGCTGATTCACCATGCCGTTCTAGTGGAAATGAGCTTCATCACTCATAAACAAAATAATGTTGTTATTTTGCTCAAGTAGGGTTCCCATTTCTAGAACAAAATTGAGTCGATGTAAATAATTCCCTATTTATTCCTACAAAATTGCCATTGCACAATGGCAATTTTGTAGGGATGGCTTACTCTGATGCTTGATATCTGTTGTATCGACATTACATTGCCAATCACTGAAGACGTTGATATCTTCATTATTGACAACCCGATAAAAATGTTGTTTTTTGTTATGTGCGCCCTCGGGAATGATTTTAAATCGTTAGGCCCATCATAAGAAGTTGTGTCCCTTGATATGACAGTTAATATGAATCACAGCAGGTAAAATTAAAATTTGAAATGGCTCATTTCAATTGGAATGCCCTGTATATATACATATACGAAGCGAGAGAACTACAGCTGGTTAAGAGATACTGTTTTGGACTTCTGTTGTTGTCTCTTTGTAATCGGGCTTCGTTGTTTGTTGTGTTTCCGATGGCTAACGATAGCTTATCAAGAGGAATTTAAAAATAATTACGGAACGACGTCTGAGTGAGGCACGTCAGTACATCAATGCCGGGCATAACGAGTCGGCTTGTCTTCTGCACCGATGCCAAGATGATCTGGGAAGATACCGTGGTGCTCGGTTGTTGTTTGGGAACGAACGAGACACGGGAGGATGCGACGCATACGATTCTAAAAGGAGATTATTAAATCATACCGGTACGGTATGCCAAAAATGCTCCATGGAAGCGTTTCATTAAAGAACTGTACGCTCCAATTAGTGACGCGCAAGAGGGCCTTTGCTAATCATCCGAAAGTTTGGTGCGTTGAACTTTATTCTGCACCTGCTCATAGAAATCTTTTTCTTTTTTTCTGGAAAAAAGATCTTCAATTGTTTAGGCCTTTTTTGGGGTAGATGATTGTGTTTTAGTTAACAAGTTCGGTATTAGAAAAAAGAACAGGAAAAAATTTGTTCAGTCCAATCCTTTAATTCATTATGATTAATACAAGCGGTTTCGGCTCTAAGCCATCCTCAGGTGTATTACGTCATTTTTTCCTGGTTTTTTTCTAACATCGAACATCATAATTCCAGCCATCCAGAACTTACAACAATTTATCAAGTAAATCGTGGCCCAGGAGATGGGTGCATCGTTTTGCAATTGTTACAGACTTTCATCCAGTCGGAGTTGCAAATGGAATTATGAAGTCTTAGTCTAATAGATCAAATTTGAAATTGGCAGTCAGTAAATTCATTACTACAAGTGAACAAGTGGATAAAACAAAATTTGGTTGGTTATAACTAAGCAATGGTATTTCTGGGAAAAGGCTACATAAATGTAGACTCTCTAAGAAGCGAAATATATACCTAATACAGATGTTTATGCTAGGGAGATAAAATTATCTGAAATATCTAATCAATCATTTTGTTATGAAAACGTGTGAATGTTCTTGACTGATTTTTTTTTGCTGATGTAGTAACATTTTCTGAATCACGTAATGTTCAAGTCGAGTGCCAAATACAATTTCTAACCAGGCTGGTTTTTCTTAAATGGAATTTTCCTAATGCCATCAGCTATTTTTTTTTTAAAGTATGGAAGTATCTGTTTTTTTTTTTTGTAGAAATTAACATTTATTAACTTATTTAATTATTCAAAACAATTCAATGAAGAAAAAAAGTTTTGCTACTGCTGTTAAAACCTCTTCTACTGAACCACTTGGTAACCATATTTGTTTGAGGTGGTTGAATTTTGGTATTTGATATCATTGTAACATAGCTTGGAATTAGAAAATTGGCTTGTTCTTAATAATTAGCTCTATTGTATGTATGTATGTAAATAGAAGGGTGGTGTTACACTGCGACCTAAAAGATCTATTGTGTCCCCTATTCTTGCTGCTTTACAGCTCGCCTTCCAATCCTATTCCTTTCAGAAAGTGTAGGATGTCAGAGGGCCCCAGTCTAGGTAAGTTTTCCTCTCCCAGATGCAATGCCCTCGAGTTGCACAGTGCTACGCAGTTTGAGAGGAGGTGGATGGGTGTTTCATCCTGTTCCCCACAAAATCTGCATTCAGAATCTTTTTCCAATCCAAGCTTACTCAGGTGTCCTTTCAGTCTACAATGGCTAAAGTATTCCTGTTAATATGGGAACATTGTTCTTACTCAGGTTGATGCATTCTGTAAACCTCTTCTGGTTATAAGTTCCCAGAAGAATTTTACTTTGCCTCATTCCCTGGAGATTTTCCCAGTAACTTGATTTTCTCTGCTCCATTTCTATTTTTAGTTTCTTTAGTACTGTACTGCTACTTAACCCGCGAAAGGGTTCAGGCCCTACAAAAGGCATTCCAGCCTCTTTTTTGCGAGGTTATCCGTTATTTCGTTTCCTTCCACTCCTGTGTGACCCGGAACCCACAGGAGGATTACTTTATTTCTTTTGCCTAGCTCATTTACTTTCCCTAGGCATTCCCAGACCATCTTGGAACTGATTTCATATGAGCTCAGCGCCTTGATGGCTGCTTGACTATCAGACATAATGATAATCTCCTGCTTCCGATAGTTCCTATCCATATTGAACTCAACACATCTTTCAATAGCGTGTATTTCCGCCTGAAATATACTTGGGTATTTTCCCAAGCTTTCGAAATATGTAGTTCTAGGCCCATATATTCCTATTCCAGTTCCTTCTGCCGTTTTGGAGCCATCAGTATACCATTTGATGGCATTTCTATTCAAATTCAAGATGGTGTTATGATCCCACTCGCTCCTGTTACTTAGCTTTATGGTGAATTCCTTCACAAAGCTACATTTTTTTAACATATCATCCCGGGGCATATCCCAGGTTTGATCACCGTCAGGAGATTGAGGCCTATGCCTAATCATTCCTTCCTTGACCATTCTTAGTGCGGTTCTTTTCGCCACGCCCTCCACTACAATGTGGAGGGGGGCAAGATCCAATACTACTTCGATAGCTGCTGTTGGGCAGGTTCTCATAGCCCCCGTTATGCATACACATGCTAATCTTTGCACTTTCGAGAGGTTAATTCTCGCGGTGGCCAGATTAGTTCTTTTGCTCCATGCTACTGATGCATAGGTGATGATCGAGTTAGCTCTATTACCAATGTAAATACTGTAAATTTGCCACGTCTAAAACAGTTTTTTTTTAAATAAATATCTCAGTTGTCAGTACATTTCCAACCGCCATAAAAAGTGCTTAGATGCTTCAAAATTTCTAGGATTTTCTAGGAAGTGATACTGTGTATTTAGGTTCCATTCTTTCTTACCAACTTACTACAGCCACTGGCGGAACCACTATCCACCATGGATGTAAAACTGGCTTACTACTAGGTCTGGCTAATGATTACCCTAACATATCTTGGTTTAGAAAATATATTTATTTTCGATTCAAAACGTTTTACTTTTAATGAAAAAAACATATTTATCAATATGACAGAAATGGCCTTCTTGAATATATTTTTCCTAACACAAAAACAATCTACAGCGATTCTAAACCCCATAAATTTCTTTCAATTTTAACTTATCATCCAAGATGTCAAGAATAAAACGAACATTTTATAGTAAAAAAATATATGAAACACGCAGCCAGGAATAAAAAAATATCCCCTGTTTATAGAAAGCACAACGCCCCCGTAGAGTAGGACCTTAGAGAACTGTACCAGGCTCGAATATCCATCTTTGTCATTCAACAGCTTGTCACCGACCGCAACCAGACCAACGCGTCGTCATCTACGGCTCTTATATACGCACTTGTAGTAGTAGTACATATCTGTCTGGCACACTTGGACCATTTATCATTTCGCCATATTTCTCCTGCCCTTTGTACGGGTCGAGGTGGCGTGGGGGCGCTGTGTCACGTCGACCTCCTACGTTTTTCGGCTGGTTCCAGAAACAATAACGAGTGGAAGCTGCACATACACACAAAGACGGTGTACGGCACACGGAGAGTTTCTTCTTTCTCGATTAATATTAGAAATAAGGGGGGCAGTTTTGTGTAGTAGCAAATGAGTATCAATTAATAAATGTCTGCCGCTGGCGTCTGTCTGTAGCGGAAAAATAATCTGGTACGTTATTGGGAGGGTCGGAGAATTCGTTTTGCAGTAGTGCAGGGAGCTATTTCATTTCAGTAGAAAAATGTGGCGCAGTCAGTCGGATATTCTAAAGCTATTGCTTGTGGATTTCTCCACATATAATTCTATTATCAAAACAATGTTTTACAGTGCTGACTCCATCATATTTAGTTTACTATAACGATGCCACATCACAAAATCGTCAATAAATATTAATGTTAACCTCAAAAAGATACAATATCGTACAAAAAGCCTACATTTTATAAGAACATTTTTTTTATTGTACATTGCATGCGATTTCTTGTCTTTGATAATATTTACTTCAATACTAATTAATATTAATAGTTATCATTAAATTACAAATAGAAGAAAAAGACCAGCTGACACAGCAGTTCGCATTATCCTAGTTTGTATAATTGCTGTTATCCTAGTTAATGTATTCCATTTTATTTACATCTAATATTATTTTTTAAGTATGCCAACAAGTTACATAATACACGAATACATAAAATGTTCGACATTAAGCTGCGTTTATCGATTTTTAATTGGGACAACTAAGAATGGGTTGTCATTTTAATATATTCTTTGTGTTCACAAAAATGAATACACACAGCTGTGACACTGATGACACTACATACTTCAAAATACCTTACCACAAATTTTATTACATTTGATGCACTTTTCGGTACCAAAATTAGCTTCAGTGTTACTACTGATGTTGGTGTCTTAGGAGAATATTTTGGATCAAAAAGAATCGACAGACTGCATTTATTGCATCAACTAGAATTTTGTACTGTTTATGCCTCATGCAATTGTCAAAAGACGATGGAAGATGTGGTAAAGTTTTTCAGCCAAGTTCATAATTTTTTCCTTTCTGGCCTTGTCCTATAACTTTACGACATTCTTTCGATTGATCAAAAAAGGTTATTTTTGGATGAGTGCCACTTGTACTCCAATGAAACAATTCACAATGTAGTGAAACTTATAATGGGCAATACCTTTTGGTGTCCACCAACATAAAAACTATAAAAAAATCTTATTGGAATGCAAGGAAAAATGACAAGAAAGCTTTTCATAGCAGGTTAACAATCCATCAAGAATTGATTAATTATCTTTGCGTAATAAGTTTACCGAACAAATGGTAAGAAGGCTTAATTTGTTATCTTTTGGCAATTCATTTGAGACCTATTTGCTTAACTTCCATCTCTTTCCTATACAATGAAGGTGAAAACAAATTGTTTCATGACTCACATTGAACATTTCTGCAAGCTCTAGATACGTTGGACTTGAATTTTCCTTCATAAACTGTTAAACATCTTCTGAACTATTGATCTTCAGTCTTCCAGAGGATGCTTCATCGGTCAACATGTTTTTCGCGTCGCTGCTGTAGTTTTCATACTGTAAACAATCTCGACCCCAGTGACCAACTATATTTATTTCATATCTTATAAATATTTAAAAAATATTAAATCTTTCTTGAATATTAGTTATATTAATATAATATGCATAAAATATATTATAGAAAATATATTAGGAAACATTTAAAAAATATATAGTTATGTAGCATTATAATATTTTATTGCAAATGTTTTCTCAATATATTTTTCATAACTCTGCAAGAATATTTTGCTTTGTATTTCTGTAAATATTTATTTCATACAAAAAAAAGATTGAATTTTTGCTTTTGTACATTTGGTGCGTAGGACGAATAATATAAAATGGGTAAAAATATGCATACATATTAAGTAGGTATGTACCTATTTAAAATGATAGTTTAAAGATTAAATTAGATAATATATATCTAATATGATTTAATTAGTATCTAAGTTGAGCGCTGTAACTTTTCTATTAATATATCTGCGTTTTGTATTATATTATTTGTAATATTTGTAAGTTGCGAACGTCAACACAACACCTCTATTCATTACGGTGCCGGTGTTATATGATTTAGTATTGTTTATGCGTCTATGGATTAGGTACATAGAATGCATACGCGCACGTGCGTATCATCAACGTTTTCATTCGTTTGTCCATTACATGTTATAGTTTATAATAGTATACGATTAGGGCAGATTAGGGTTAACTGTGTAATTAATTGTTACGGGGTGTGTTTTAGTTTTTGTGGTGACTACGAGGTAAGCAAAACATTGAACATGTCATGGCATTTATAAGATAATTGGAATGCTCAATATCGCTATGTACAGAAGTCGTTTAATAATATAATTGTAGGAATTTTATGCATCATATATGTATTGCATCTACCAGATAAATTGCTAGTTGATTTGCTTAAGAGTTTCATCTCGGTAGATAAGCGTCATAACCTCAAATAGAGGTTAGAATACGTTGTGTTGTTTTATTGTTTGTACGTAGAATGTTTTCAAATATTATGAAATAAAGTAAAAATAAGTATCGTAAGTATTAGAATGTAGCTACCACTCCAATTATTGTAAATGCTCCAAAAATATTAGTAGGTGTTGATAATGTTGTACAATGTTTTATTCATGGTATGATCTAATACAATTGGCATTGTTTTAGAGGCCACAAGGAAACGCCATGAGAGCGCCACTACCGAAGATATGAAAAAAGCCATAGGGTTGTACCTGACAGCAGCCAAGGCTAGACTTAAAAATGAGTATTTTTCATTTTTATTGGCTTATTCAAATAAAATGATAATAAATACGTTTGTTTTTTATTTAGAACACTTCAATTAAAACTTCAAAAAACTTGTATAGTGAGTGTGAAAAAACAAGTTCTTGCCTTTTAGACAACTCTATGTATGTTTCAACTTTTCGTTATCGACGTTATACATTCTAAATAACCAAGAACAATTTTAGTTCATTTTGACAAAATTAAAATAGATTGCATAAAAAATCTCAATTTTCATATAAATAATCTATTTTACAAATATTTTAGAAAAAATATAGCGCTTACATTAATTTTAAAATATGGAATAAATATTTTAATTGAATATTTTATCTATATTTAGAAAAAAAATATGAAAAATATATTCAAAAACCTCTCACGAAAAATATTTATAAAATATATTTTTAAAAATATCTATGTAATATTTCTGGCTGTTAGGGGAATTACAGTTTTATTCCTACTTATTTTCAATTATTTAAAACTAGAAATTAGACAAAAAACAAAATATATATGTAAATAAATGACCGATAACAAACAACTGCTATCGCTCAATAATTTAAATAATATTCATGGCACTTTATTTTATATAATAATCGCTCGAACTTATTTGGTTGCCCGATGATAATCTATATAATCGAAAAGCTTTCAGAATAATCCAAGTTTTTACTGTCATTTCACGATTCTTGGAACTTAATTCAATTTAACATTTTTTTTTTTTAAATGAATCCGAGCTTCTTCTGACACTACCATGACTAGCAACGTTTAGATTCGGTCTCAAAGATAAATCGATTTTGCCAGTGAGATACCGAGAAAAGTTCAGGAAAAAATCATTAAATTCGATTACGCAATATTAAAAAAATGTTATATATCCCGTAAGATACAGGCATCAGGGTTAATTTTATCGTCAGTATTAGAGTGGGAGGCGCGAGCTCTTAGTGAGATGCGCTTATCTAAATAATCCCTAATGCGTCTTGGCCACATAACAACTTAGAAGGCATACAATCTGTTTAGAACGTTTCTAGGGAATGAGTTACGAGCTTTAAGTGAGTTTTAAGTAAGCTTCTTTAGATCTCCCAGTATTTGTGAGTATAATTCTCGTTGATTGTCTCGAACGTTGTGGAAGATACAAAACTGAAATATTGCCGCCCGGGTCTTAAGTGGTAACGAAAACTATGTGTACCAAAGCGTAAGCGAGTCAACAGCAAATATGTGGCGCGGTACATCTCTTTCTTCCAGCAGACGACTAGTACGTACGTTTGTTTGTCTTTAAATAAGCTATTATACAGTCGGGGCAGTGTCCACTTAACATACCCGTCTTTATTGGTTAAGAGCTACTGGTTTCTGCTAACCCAGCTAATGGAATCTCAGTATACCTAACAGGCAAATAATAAGAAACAGGTGAAAATATATATATAAAAAGAAAGAATACTGTGCGAATTGAAGAGATTTTGCGATTGGACAAGACGGCCATTGAAATTAATACTAGGAGGATGTGACAAATAACAACTAAATTGTTAACATTTTGGGTAAATAAATGTATTTATGCATGGAAGATTTTACCCATTTTGTGTCATCTGCGGTTCGATGGGTAAATAAAAATGATGTATGCGAAAACGTGCTAATTGCAGATATAATTATATGGTGCTGATTTTTTTTGTAGAATTTTCCATTGGCTCATGTTTCAAATCGTCAAAGGTTGGTGGTAAATTGTTGTGATGTGTAAAACTATTAACTAACAGGAAATACCAATAAACTTCAGTCTCACAAATTCTTTAATCTTCAAAAACACAATGTACATTTCGTTAGCTAAGCTAACATCTTCAGGTGTACATACAAGTGTATTGTCAAATACTAAATGCGTAAATATAGTAAGTATATCCTGGGCTACAAGGATTAATTATTAATTATCAGGACTACTATATTCAATAAATTCTAAATATTTGTAATTAAGGGGTGTTAAATCGGTATTGAGCAAGCTATTAATATAAATAGCTTCCCACATATTAAGATTCTTACAATTTGAAGACTTAATTAACTCTAAATCATCAATTGAAAAAGTATGTCCTGTATTAACAAAATGATACGCCAAAGCGGATTTATCGCCATTGTGATTCTTAATATGATATAAATGCTCTTTAAATCTAATCTCCGCATTCCTCTTTGTTTGACCTATATATACTTTATTACAAACACTGCATTTGATCTTATGAATCCCAGAACATTTTTTAAAATCAATAATTTCAATATTAAATTTTAATTTATTTCTTAAAGTATTAGAATTTTGAAAAACCAGACTAAGATTGTATTTTTTACACAAGTTTAATATCTGGTTAACCCATAATTTATTAAAGTTAAATCCTCAAAACTTTTTATCAACTATTTTCTCTGGAATAAGTGTAGTTATATTTCTTAATAATAACCTCTTATTTTCTAACTTATTTTTAATTTTATCTATCACACTTTTCTTGTAACCATTAATTTCTGCTATATGATATATATATATATTCTAATTCTTCTTTAAAATTATCTTCCGAAAGCGGTATGTTCAATAATCTAGTTATTAAGAAAAAGAATGTTGTGTATTTTTGTTTATAGCTTGTATAAGATAAGTTGTGGATATAATTGTTTGTGTGTGTGGCTTTTCTATGTATATCAAAGTGGAATCTAAACTATTGTTTAACCGTAGCCACTCTTATGTAATAAAGAATATTGCGAGACAAACACATACTTTTTTAATTTTTTCCCCTATATTCCTGACATAAGATGTTTTAATTGTGTCATTCACCGACAGGATCTAGTCGCAAAAAAAGGCTTACTGAATGCTTGCATGCCTCACTGGATTATATCATAAAAAAAACAGTTAATAAAATCAAAAGCAATATCCTGAATCATAGATTATTTGCTCAGTTTTACGTAGAAAATAATGCAGATTATAATCGTCTAATATGAAATCTCAAGGTCATCAATTAAATTGAATTAAAATTGAAATATAATATTTGTTTTTTTTTTTTTTTAAGAAAACTTGATGTCCTATACAAAAAAAGAAAACTTGGCTACACACAGAAAAACGTTTTCTATTGCCAAGTATATCTATGTTCTTAAAAAAAAATACTAAATATAAGATAGTATTTTTTTTATTTTAGAGAATTTATTAGATTCAAGTAAATAAGTGTACTTAAATACAATAAATTATTTTCTTGAAATTCCACCAATTTCAAAGCAAAATTTATTTGTCACAAATGCTTTCCATCTTAATACAAGTACATAACTGGCTTTTCCATGCTTAAGGACATGAAATTTCTTCGCCCGAGAAATTAATTTCTTAGGATATTGAGAAACTAATTTTCTTCGCCCAAGAAATTATTTATTTGCTTATATATAAGAACGAGAGGTGCTTCGGTGAATTTAAACCGCAAAAATTGCATAACATTTAACATATACAGCATACCAACTTGTTTCTATTTCTAGTAACACAAATTGATAAGGAGAAATATTTTAGGAAGCACAAAAAAGCGAAAATGAACAGATTTTTCGCATATTCCAATAACATGGTACACACTTATAATATTTTTTAAGTATTTGGGAGATAACATTTCCTATCGGTAAAATTACTCACATATTTGTTGCGCGTATGTAATTTTAATCGAAAATCCAGTCAGGAAATTCCGGGAAAATTTTATGGTTAAAACATAGAGCACCGTTTAAAATCTTCCCAAGAAAACGTAAAGACAAAAAGGTGTCTCTTTCCAAGAATACACTCCTCTGCAGTCGTTGATCATTACAACGTGAAATCGATTAGGAAGTATCAGGAAATCTAGAGACTGTTGGAACGTCCCACGTTCTTATAAAATAAATTGTTTAATTTAGGAATCAGATTTAGAATTATAATTAAGAATTTAAATGTAATTTTTATCGATTTATTTTAATTAAGTGCATATTCTTTCATTTATTACATATATCAAGTTTTCAAAGGTATTGATTTTTGCAAATTGCTTTTTGAATATACCTGTCTTTTGGTTAATTAGATTAAAAGCCTATCCCAGTGACCAACTATATTTATTTCATATTTTATAAATATTTAAAAAATATTAAATCTTTCTTGAATATTAGTTATATTAATATAATATGCATAAAATATATTAGGAAAACATTTAAAAAATATATATGTTATGTAGCATTAATAATATTTTATTGCAAATGTTTTCTCAATATATTTTTCATAACTCTGCAAGAATATTTTGCTTCGTATTTCTGTAAATATTTATTTCATATAAAAAAAAAGATTGAATTTTTGCTTTTGTACATTTGATGCGTAGGACGAATAATATAAAATGGGTAAAATATGCATACATATTAAGTAGGTATGTACCCATTTAAAATGATAGTTTAAAGATTAAATTAGATAATATATATCTAATATGATTTAATTAGTATCTAAGTTGAGCGCTGTAACTTTTCTATTAATATATCTGCGTTTTGTATATATTATTGTAATATTTGTAAGTTGCGAACGTCAACCACAACACCTCTATTCATTACGGTGGCGGTGTTATATGATTTAGTATTGTTTATTGCGTCTATGGATTAGGTACATAGAATGTATACGCGCACGTGCGTATCATCAACGTTTTCATTCGTTTGTCCGTTACATGTTATAGTTTATAATAGTGTACGATTAGGACAGATTAGGGTTAACTGTGTAATTAATTGTTGCGGGGTGTGTTTTAGTTTTTGTGGTGACTACGAGGTAAGCAAAACTTTGAACATGTCATGGCATTTATAAGATAATTGGAATGCTCAATATCGCTATGTACAGAAATCGTTTAATAATATAATTGTAGGAATTTTATGCATCATATATGTGCTGCATCTACCAGATAAATTGCTAGTTGATTTGCTTAAGACATTCATCTCGGTAGATAAGCGTCATAACCTCAAATAGAGGTTAGAATACGTTGTGTTGTTTTCTTGTTTGTACGTAGAATGTTTTTCAAATATTATGAAATAAAGTAAAATAAGTATCGTAAGTATTAGAATGTAGCTACCACTCAATTATTGTAAATGCTCCAAATGTATTAGTAGGTGTTGATAATGTTGTACGATGTTTTATTTATGGTATGATCTAATACAATTGGCATTGTTTTAGAGGCCACAAGGAAACGCCATGAGAGCGCTACTACCGAAGATATGAAAAAAGCCATAGGGTTGTACCTGGCACCAGCCAAGGCTAGACTTAAAAATGAGTATCTTTCATTTTTATTGGCTTATTCAAATAAAATGATAATAAATACGTTGTTTTTATTTAGAACACTTCAATAAAAAATAGTGATTAATTTGATAAACCTTCAGTATGCCTTAAAAGATGCCAGAATTATTGATTATTAACTTGTATGGTGAGTGTTGAAAAAACAAGTTCTTGCCTTTAGACAACTGTATGTATGTTCAACTTTCGTTATCGATGTTATACATTCTAAATAACCAAGAACAATTTTAGTTCATTTTGACAAATTAAATAGATTGCATAAAAAATCTCAATTTTCATATAAATATTTTAGAAGAAATATAGCGCTTACGTTAATTTTAAAATATGAAATAAATATTTTCATTGAATATTTTATCTATATTTAGAAAAAAATATGAAAAATATATCCAAAAATCTCACGAAAAATATTTATAAAATATATTTTTAAAAATATCTATGTAATATTTCTGGCTGTTAGGGATACCATCGTTTTCTACGTATATTAATTAAGAAATGGGGCATAAGAGGCACTCTTCCTCCATTATTAACTTCTTGGGAAGACAGGCTACGTCATCTTTTTGATCAAGTAATCTACCGCAAATTACAAAAAACTGAAAAATCGCGCAAACTTTGAAGAGGGCTGAATCCTAGAGAAACGAAATTTAGAATACTTGTTCTCTAGAGTCTAAAAAAAAACAATTTTTTTTTTTGCACTCAAAGGTTTTTTTACCTACCTACTTTATTTATCTAACTTACTTTTTCAGTATCTCTATACAAATATAAAATAAATTAAATTATCTATAAAAGTATCATTTAAATCGAATTTTCAATTTTCATTTAATACTAATCGCATTGACAATTTTAATTTGCGAATTTTATGCTCAAAAAGAAAACATATCAATATTCTTTTTCATTTCTTCAGCCTTTCATATTCCAATGTCACGGAAAACACATGTTTGCCTACTATACCTATCCGAGCTACAAAACACAATTTTCCCCTTTGTGTTTCAATGCCGCCGTTCAGGTTCAGTATAATGTAACTTGTTTTTGTGTGCGCGTCCACCTATGTGTGTCTGTTGTATACGTATACTCACACACACTCCTATACCATGTTATAAGTCGTTTCTCATACAGCCTGTCGACTTCTAACAGAGGGACCACGGCGTTCTTTATGCTTTGATAGATGTGTCAAATCCGGGACAGGTATTGTTGAGGTTAGATAAATGACGGCCGTGGCAGTCCGTAGAAGCAAAACAATCTCCTTTGTTGGTGTTAATTTACTCTTTCGTTCGGCGTTCGGTCCCTTCGTATAACAACTAACCGGTCTATCGAGATTTTCTGCGGCCGCATCTGCTGGTGGTTGTTTCGTCCTTTCTTAAATTTATATTTTTACCGTGTCTGTTTCACTTGTTCGTAGTCCGTTGCAGTTCCACGCACGATCTACAATGCCGTTATTACGTCTTTTTTGGCCCGAATATTAAATGAATGACATTGAGAAGCATGTGATAGTGTTAGTGCAGATTAAAATTTACTAATTGATACGTTCTTGTATCTACTTCTCCATTAAATATCTCATTTTATAAAATAAAAGTATACTGTTAAATTTTGATGAATTCGATGATTGTGTGACGATGTTTCCATTTTCCCGGGTTAATTTACCACAGCAGATACTGTAGAATGGAAATATTTAGGAATAAAATTTGTTTAATTGTTCCTTACAACAAAAACAGGTTTCTTTACAAAACGATTTTTTTTTTTTTGCAAAAAATTATCAAAGATATGTAGTTGGGTTTTAAATATTGTTATTTGATGCCAGAAATCAAATTGAGCAAACTATTCCTTCACAGGTATAACACGTCAATGAGTATATTTGTTGTGCAGTAGCTAAATATCGTGAGTAAGCTATCCTCAACAGCCAGAAATATTACATAGATATTTTTAAAAATATATTTCATAAATATTTTTCGTGAGAGGTTTTTGAATATATTTTTCATATTTTTTTCTAAATATAGATAAAATATTCAATTAAAATATTTATTCCATATTTTAAAATTAATGTAAACGCTATATTTTTCTAAAATATTGTAAATATTTATATGAAAATTGAGATTTTTTTTGCATAATCTATTTAATTTGTCAAAATGAACTAAAATTGTTTTTGATTATTTAGAATGTATAACTTCGATAACGAAAAGTTGAAACATACATAGAGTTGTCCAAAATGCAAGAACTTGTTTTTTCACACTCACTATACAAGTTAATAATCAATAATTCTGGCAGCTTTTAAGGCATACTGAAGGTTTATAAAATTAATCACTATTTTTTAATTGAAGTGTTCTAAATAAAAAACAAACGAATTTATTATCATTTTATTTGAATAAGCCAATAAAAATGAAAAATACTCATTTTTAAGTCTAGCCTTGGCTGGTGCCAGGTACAACCCTATGGCTTTTTTCATATCTTCGGTAGTGGCGCTCTCATGGCGTTTCCTTGTGGC
The DNA here is from genome assembly GCA_004143645.1 of Protaetia brevitarsis. Lineage (NCBI taxonomy): Eukaryota > Metazoa > Arthropoda > Insecta > Coleoptera > Scarabaeidae > Protaetia > Protaetia brevitarsis. The sequence continues at coordinate 15,214 of RXPK01003223.1, forward strand.
CTCTGAAACAATGCCAATTGTATTAGATCATACCATGAATAAAACATCGTACAACATTATCAACACCTACTAATACATTTGGAGCATTTACAATAATTGAAGTGGCAGGTACATTCTAATACTTACGATACTTATTTTTACTTTATTTCATAATATTTGAAAACATTCTACGCACAAACAATAAAACAACACAACGTATTCTAACCTCTATTTGAGGTTATGACGCTTATCTACCGAGATGAATCTCTTAAGCAAATCAACTAGCAATTTATCTGGCAGATGCAGTATAATATGATGCATAAAATTCCACAATTATATTATTAAACGATTTCTATACATAGCGATATTGAGCATTCCAATTATCTTATAAATGCTATGACATGTTCAAAGTTTTGCTTACCTCGTAGTCACCACAAAAACTCAAACACACCCCGTAACAATTAATTACACAGTTAACCCTAATCTGCCCTAATCGTATACTATTATAAACTATAACATGTAACGGACAAACGAATGAAACGTTGAATGATACGCGCGTGCGCGTATGCATTCTATGTACCTAATCCATAGACGCATAAACAATACTAAATTATATAACACCGGCACGTAATGAATAGAGGTGTGTGTTGACGTTCGCAACTTACAAAAATTACAAATAATATAATACAAAACGCAGTATATTAATAGAAAAGTTACAGCGCTCAACTTAGATACTAATTAAATCATATTAGATATATATTATCTAATTTATCTTTAACTATCATTTTAAATAGGTACATACCTATTTAATATGTATACATATTTTACCCATTTTATATTATTCGTCCTACCCACCAAATGTACAAAATCAAAAATTCAATCTTTTTTTTTTTATATGAAATAAATATTTACAGAAATACAAAGCAAAATATTCTTGCAGAGTTATTATTATAATATATTGAGAAAACATTTGCAATAAAATATTATTAATGCTACATAACATATATATTTTTTAAATGTTTTCCTAATATATTTTCTATAATATATTTTAGGCATATTATATTAATATAACTAATATTCAAGAAAGATTTAATATTTTTTAAATATTTATAAAATATGAAATAAATATAGTTGGTCCCGGGGTATAACCGCCCACATGGCTAAGACGGGAAGAAAAATGATGGATGTGCTATTGTATTCATGAAATGAACAGTTGGAAGGTGTCAACTCGTTACAACAACTTGATTTTTAAATGAAAAATCCTTTGTATTTTTTCTTATTTAGGTTGATTCGCTTTTTTTGCACCAGAAAACAACATAAAAATGTTATTATCGTGATCCGTCACGAAACGAGCGAAACATTCCTGTTTAAAAATTATTATAAAATTATACCGCACGCCATATCCAAGCCTATAATTTATAACAACCTCCTAATTAAGCCCGTTCAATTGTTACCAGACGACAGACAGTTGAAACGCGGTACAATACACAACGTACTACGGTTTCCAAGACAAGCTCGACCTAATACCGTTCTCGCGTGAGCCGAACATCAAACAGTTGCCTCTCAGATAATTACGGCTTGTACCGGGTCTCGGGCTATGCTAGGCAGCGGTACGCTGCTAATGTTACCGTCACCGCCTACTTATGTCATTGTTTAACGTGCTCGCTATTGCGCTGTTCGATCGTCAGTCGATGTTCACCATGCGGGATTGGCTCGAATTACGAGTAAGTGGATGTATTTGCAGTTCATCAGAGCATACTGTGGGTGTTTATATTAATCGTTGCTTTTGTGTTTTGCCTCGGAAATATTTTTGACAATTTTTCCAGGTTTTGTCAATGTTTATGTCAATAATAATAATAAAAAAAAAAACGCCAATATAAATGGATTTGACTGGCGGATTAATGACGAAAAAGAAAATTCAATTCTACTCCCTCACTTGCGTATGTGCAAATTTTAAAATTATTTTTACATTTAACCCTTTTGACGGAAACGACAAAAGTAAAATTCTACAAATGTAAATCTCTCTACGTATTTTTTTTTTGTATCCATGAACAGGTGTATCCCTCTACGTAAGTTGAAAAAAGTTGCGGCATCCTTGACGCATACCGACAAAAGCATTATCTCTCAAGATTGTTGTATGCAACTGCGAGCAATTTAGAAGTTGTAGATATTTTTTATAGGTGATTATTCCTTCAGAAAACAAATAATGAATCAATGTTGTGGGTTCCGCGTACAATATTTGATATCATACATTCGCTAGTAAGGATAAAACAATTTCTACCAAATAAATAATGTTTTACTACAAAACCAAATCTATTCAAAATTAAAATAAAAAAAAATGAAAAAAGTAAAACATCACACATAGTTTATAAAATAGACTGTCAAAATTGTAATGGTCTATATATAGGTGAAACCATGTAATATTTGGAAAATAGAATAAAAGGACACAAATATAATAAAAATCTTACAGCTTTAAAAACTCAAAATCATACCTTTGATTTCAACAACGTAACAATTTTAAACAATGAACAAAATTTAAAAACACGTAATATACTTGAAATAATTCAAATTTATAAACATAAAAATGCAGTCAATGATAAAACCGATTTACAATATTTCACAAAATTATATAATTTAATTTTATAACTAAATACAATATTTTTAAAGAACTATTTAATTACAAAATTCAAAAAAACAAATAATCAAACATCCTATTTTGAAAAACGCAATCTTTAATAAAACATAATAATATATTCAAAATCATAGTAAACAAACAATTTGTCATTTATTAACGACGAAACATTTTATTTTTATAATTTACACTTTTACGTTTATTTATATACTTGAAAAAGCTTTTCAATAAAGCGAAACGTCGTACTCATTCATGTTTTTAATATTGACGACCTAAAAACCAAGAAAAAAAGAATTTAAATAAATAATGTTTTAAGCACCAGATTTTGACAGTTGAGAAATATGAGATCCTGATGTGAATCAATGTTTATATTTATGTTACATGTCTGTCTTTGTTTTTTGTAATCTAATTAATAATTATTATTAAGCAATAATTGTAATTAACACAGAAAGGTTACAACGATCACATGGAGATTACGACATTTGTTTCATGCTGGTAGTTAATACAAAATTAGAAATTATAATTCTCATGCAGTTTACGTTCCATTTATACGAATTAATATACATATATGTAAATGTGTTTATTTTTCACTTGATTTTTGTATCAGCAACTATTAATTATTAATTGAGGCAACTGGAATTCTAGTTTGGATTATTATGGCGTTTTTCAATCAGAAAGAATTATAAATTGCAACGGTATAATTGACACGTTTTGATTTATAGCGCAACTATTAATAAATAAATCCAAGAAATATGTGATAAATAGTTCGATTTGAGTGGCTCTTATTCAAGAATTTACTAATGCGTTTTACATTGAGGATTTACTATCTCCCATTTATTTGGTAAAATGTTTCAAAATTTTTACTTTTTCATCAGTTCTCGTTGAATGTTTGGGCTGCAATTATGAGTGATTATCTAATTGGACCGGTATTTCTACCAGGAAGACTTACTGGCGTGGTGTACACTGTAAAAAATTACAGTAATTTTGCCATGGTAAATTAGGAATATTACATGTAATTAACGTTGTGAATTTACCACAATAAAATCATGTAAATTTCTGTTTTACTGTTTTTTTTCTAGGATATTTTAACATGGAAAAAGAAATTTCGGTAATTTATAGCTTTTTCATGTAAGTTTAAGGATGTAACAAAAATTCAAAAGGGAACAAACAGGAAACAACATGTACAATTTTGTATTTACTCTCAATTTACTTAAAAGTGTAAAATTGACATTTTTTGGGGTATTTAGTGCACTTTAAAAGTAATTTACTAGTGAACATTAATTTGTTGCAAAATATGAGGATCTTTTATATTTATTTGTTTTTACTTGAATTTTCGGGTAAAACTATAGATATCATGGAAAGTACATTTTTTTTTTTTTTTTTTTGGGTATTTAGTGCATTTTAAAAGTAATTTTACTAGTGAACTATTATTTTGCTGTAAAAATATGAGGATTTTATATTTTTGTTTTTTACTTGAATTTTCGGGTCAAATTATAGATACATGGAAAATACGAAATCATACGCCGCAATGTGATTGTGTTATCTGTGCGCCGTGAGGTAACTTCTATTCGTTTGTCGAACTTATTATTGGCTTAATGATATCATGTACGTCACAAACAATCGTAGTTTCGCGTAAGCGTGTTCATTCTTGATCCCTGTTGAGCGATTCAGTATGACCTATTAGTGCTATAAAAGAATTAGGTAAAGTTGCTTGCTCTCTTTATAGAAATTACATATGAAAATTTACTTCAGTGTTTTGTAATATAGAGTTCAATAAATATTACAAACGAATTTTACAGTACAATCTTTTGAAAAACACATCAGCCATGTGAAATTTACTAGATGGTAGATTTTACCTTATGAAACAAATTACCTGTAAAAATTGTAGGCAACTTTGTTACCAACGATTTTACATGCAATTTTACTGCAACTTTTTTTACAGTGTACCGCAACTTTTTGTAAGCAATGCTGCCTGAGTTTCTGGAGGATGTACCATGCACGACAAGAATTGCAATGTGGTTTATGCACGATGGTGCACCACCACATTCCAGTTTGGTTGCTCGTAATTTTTTAACAGCGACATAAGGAGATCGCTGGATTGATCGAGGTGGGCTACACGCATAGCCTGCTCGATCCCCAGACTTAATCCCCGTAGATTATTTCTTCTGGGAATCTCTGAAGTCATCAATAGTTTACGCTACTCCAGTGGAGAATTTGGACGATTTGCGAAATCGGATAATTGCTGGGTGTAACTCAATTAGAAACGACCTTGGTGTGTTTGAAAGAGTTCTACAGTCAATGACGAGAAGATTGATGTATTGTATTCAGGCTGGAGGAAGCCATTTCAAACATTTATTGTAGATTGAGCAATTTTACATGTATTTTTTGATAATAAAATGTTGTTGCTGTCGCAAGATCTTTTCGCCCTGTTATTGGTTCGAAACAAAGGTTTTCAAAAATCATCTAGAGAAAATCATCATAGGACAAAGAATACCCTTTTGAATTTTGCTGCATGTTTACCTAACACCCTGTATATTTAGAGGAATTAAGAACACGTGGAAGACTATATTGGTTATGTATTAAATGCAAATTTTATGTAGTGGAAGAGATACAAATGACACAAGAACTTGTGTATTATTTTTCAATAACAGTCAACATTAATTATCATGCCTCTTTACGCCTCTTTATAATTTATTGCCTTGTACTTATAACACCACATCTGATTTTGAAACAGTGAGAGAGACATCTAATATAAATGCACAAGAATCTCTCGAGTAGATATTTCCTGTCTCATCTCACCATAAATGCGCACATTCGAAAACGATCAACAAATACATACATAACAATGTTCGTGGCTTTTCAGTTATATAAGTATCCACACGTCCGTTGTTGAATCCGTTGGCAGCTATCACATGTATACGTCATTATTATTCTGTTAAAACGCGTTAATGCACTTATACCTTTGTATGATAATGTGTTTATAATTTACATGTGCCCGGACGAACTGACAACGTATAATTTCTGTTCTGATCGTATCGTGGTACCTTCCTATTAAAGTTGAATTTGAAATAAGTTATTTGTTATACGGAGGTATGGGGCGATAATAATAATAATGTGACGATGGAAAGTTGATTACGCTGGTAGATTTACGAGTGTTATGGAAGACATGGCAGTGGCGTAGAATGCTAGGACCGATTCACACTTCTTATTTTATTCATTCAGTGCAAGATAAAGTATTAGACGAATCTGTAAAAGTGAGACAGTATTTTCATATGTATAGTAACGGCTTGTGAAATATCTCGCATATCGCATATTATAAAATACGAAGTCGTAGATATGTGAATTCCTGAGGTGCAAATAAACTTGTTTACATAGGAAAAACATACATTAAATAATCGCTTGGCGGTGTTATTTACGACGACACGCCGATAATTAGAGGGCATTTATATTCAGGCTGATTAGAATAATGGCGGTACGATGTTAATTCTCAGCAGGCAGCGGTGAACCGCGCAGTATCAACCATATAATCCCGGATCGTTTCGACTATAAACGCGATCGAGTTAATAATATATCCACGCCGATGATAACTTGGCGCGTTAGGTCGGACAAAGACGGATAGCGAGATAGGTGTACAGTTTTGAACATTCAATTTTGTACTACGCCATCTGCATCCACGAGTATGGCTCGTCTTTTGCGCTCATACAATTATTGGCAGATAAGTGAATGATCCCCAGTGACCAACTATATTTATTTCATATTTTATAAATATTAAAAAATATTAAATCTTTCTTGAATATTAGTTATATTAATATAATATGTATAAAATATATTATAGAAAATATATTAGGAAAACATTTAAAAAATATATATGTTATGTAGCATTAATAATATTTTATTGCAAATGTTTTCTCAATATATTTTTCATAACTCTGCAAGAATATTTTGCTTTGTATTTCTGTAAATATTTATTTCATATAAAAAAAAAGATTGAATTTTTGCTTTTGTACATTTGGTGCGTAGGACGAATAATATAAAATGGGTAAAATATGCATACATATTAAGTAGGTATGTACCTATTTAAGATTATAGTTTAAAGATTAAATTAGATAATATATATCTAATATGATTTAATTAGTATCTAAGTTGAGCGCTGTAACTTTTCTATTAATATATCTGCGTTTTGTATTATATTATTTGCAATATTTGTGAGTTGCGAACGTCAACACAACACCTCTATTCATTACGGTGCCGGTGTTATATGATTTAGTATTGTTTATGCGTCTATGGATTAGGTACATAGAATGCATACGCGCACGTGCGTATCATCAACGTTTTCATTCGTTTGTCCGTTACATGTTATAGTTTATAATAGTGTACGATTAGCGCAGATTAGGGTTAACTGTGTAATTAATTATTGCGGGGTGTGTTTTAGTTTTTGTAGTGACTGCGAGGTAAGCAAAACTTTGAACATGTTATGGCATTTATAAGATAATTGGAATGCTCAATATCGCTATGTACAGAAATCGTTTAATAATATAATTGTAGGAATTCTATGCATCATATATGTACGCATCTGCCAGATAAATTGCTAGTTGATTTGCTTAAGAGATTCATCTCGGTAGATAAGCGTCAAACCTCAAATAGAGGTTAGAATACGTTGTGTTGTTTTATTGTTTGTACGTAGGATGTTTTCAAATATTATGAAATAAAGTAAAAATAAGTATTGTAAGTATTAGAATGTAGCTACCACTCCAATTATTGTAAATGCTCCAAATGTATTAGTAGGTGTTGATAATGTTGTACGATGTTTTATTCATGGTATGATCTAATACAATTGGCATTGTTTTAGAGGCCACAAGGAAACGCCATGAGAGCGCCACTACCGAAGATATGAAAAAAGCCATAGGGTTATACCTGGCACCAGCCAAGGCTAGATTTAAAAATGAGTATTTTTCATTTTTATTGGCTTATTCAAATAAAATGATAATAAATACGTTTGTTTTTTATTTAGAACACTTCAATTAAAAAATAGTGATTAATTTGATAAACCTTCAGTATGCCTTAAAAGATGCCAGAATTATTGATTATCAACTTGTATGGTGAGTGTGAAAAAACAAGTTCTGGCCTTTTAGACAACTCTATGTATGTTTCAACTTTTCGTTATCGACGTTATACATTTTAAATAACCAAGAACAATTTTAGTTCATTTTGACAAATTAAATAGATTGCATAAAAAATCTCAATTTTCATATAAATAATATTTTACAAATATTTTAGAAAAAATATAGCGCTTACGTTAATTTTAAAATATGGAATAAATATTTTAATTGAATATTTTATCTATATTTAGAAAAAAATATGAAAAATATATTCAAAAACCTCTCACGAAAAATATTTATAAAATATATTTTTAAAAATATCTATGTAATATTCCTGGCTGTTAGGGCAGACACGTAGCGATATCACTGCTTTTGATGACTAGTTCACGGGCGGATCCAACTCTAGCCAGGGCACAGGAGCCAGTATTTGTGGACCGAGCCTTAATCAAAGGATATTCATAAGTCTAGAGAAGCATGCGATGGTCTTCAGGGGAAAAGGTATTTCTCCTTGCAGCCTGCGCAGATTGCAAAGGGGAGTTGCATGAGGAGGAAAATAAATATAATGACTGACAGCCAAACAGCTATCAAGGCAGTCTCGAACTCTGTAACTAGGTCAAAACTAGTTAGAGACTACAAACAATCCCTCAATACACTGACACAAGACTACACGGTGTCTCTGATTTGGATGCCAGAATATGAGGATATAAAGGGCAATATAATAACCGACGAACTAGCTAAGGAGGGCTCTAAAAGACACTTCATAGGTCCAAAACCCATATATGGAATTACCAATTACTCTGTTGAAAGGGAGCTTCGGACCTGGTTAGATAAAGAAAGTACAAAAAATGAAGGTGATGCTAAATTCTCTGATAACCTACTCAGACGCAACAAAAAAGAAACTAAAACCATTACTGGGTTGGTAACTGGACACTGTCCTCTATTCATTCATTCATTCATTCATTCAAGTTAGGGGTGGGCACTTGATGTCCGGGCACTTGAGCTTGGTGCTCATTGCACCATCCCTGTTGATTCTCTTATTTCCACTTGAGCAGCTTGGTGTTCTCTATAAAGCCCAGTATCTTGCCCAGTGGAAACTTGAGGACCTTCGAGGGCTCCAATAGATCTCTCCCGAAATATTTCTGCCTGAGTACCTTCAGTTCCTCACATGTGCAGATTACATATAAACTCGTTTCCTCCTGTAGCTCGCATCTTCTACACCACGGTTCGCTTACACGGCCTGTGTTGTATAGATGCTTTTTCAGAGGACAGTGTCCAGTTACCAACCCAGTACTGGTTTGAACTTCTTTCTTACTGCGCTTGAGTAGGTTATCAAAGAAACTACCATTCCCATCCCCTATCAGCGTTTTGGTATGGAGTTGACCTTCAGTCGACCTCCATTTCTTTGTACTTTCTTTATCTAACTAGATCCTGATCTCCCTTCTTGCGGAATCCCTAGTAATCCCACATACGAGCTCTGGACCCATGAAGTGTCTCTTAGAGCCCTCCTTGGCTAGTTCATCGGCTATTACGTTGCCCTTTATATCCTCATGCCCGGCACCCAAATCAGAGACACCGTGTTGTCTCGTGCCAGTGCATTGAGGGATTGTTTGTAGTCCCTAACTAGTTTTGACCTAGTTACAGGGTTTGAGACTGCCTTAATGACAGCCTGGCTGTCAGTCATTATATTAATTTTCCTCCTCATGTAGCCCTCTTTTGCAATCATTTCTGCACAGGCTGCAAGGGCGAATACCTCTGCCTGGAAGACCGTTGTATGTTTCCCCAGGCTTATGAATATCCTTTGATTGGGACTGGGCCCACAAATACCGTGTACCAGTTTTCGTTAGCAGTGATCTCACTACGTGCCTGGTCTCTGTTTGGTATGGAGATTTTCACCTTTTCAGTGAAGATAATTTCGGGTGCCATGGTGTTCGTGGCCATTTGTAGCAATGGCCCGTCCAGCAGCGTGCCCGTAGTATAAGTGTGTCCTCCCACCCTGAAGTTGGGATGCCACAGGTTGTTGGCTTTCAGTCTAAGGATCGCATTCATTACCTCCGCTCTCACATAGAGTTCCAGCGGGGGGAGGCCCACAATGGTCTCCAAAGAGGCGATCCCTGTACTGTTAGTTGCACCAATGATATCCAGCAAACACTGTCCCCTAAAAAAGCATCTATACAACGCAGCTCGAGTAAGCGAACCATGGTGCAGAAGATGCGAACTACAGGAGAAGACGAGTTTACATGTAATCTGCTCATGTGAGGAATTGAAAGCACTCAGGTAGGAATATTTCGGAAAGGATCTATTGGAGCCATCAAGGGCTTTCTCAAGTTTCCACTGGGCAAGATACTGGGCCTTATAGAAAACACCAAGCTGCTCGAGTGGATGTACATAAGAGATTTAATAGGGATGGTACAATGAGCACTTAGCTCAGTTGCCTGGAGTATAGGTGCCCACTCACTTCAAAAAAGATATAATTGCAGTATTTAGAAAATTTTGAACCAGTTCTACGAAAGTGAAGCAATTTTTTAAATCGATCCCAATAATTTTAGAACTTGCTTTGTCTATAGAAATAAGCACAGAAACTCATACTCGTCTTCATAATATTAATATAACATATAAACTTTCTGGTACCAAATTCTTCAGAAATATAGGTTAGTTTTGTTGTTAGTTGATGTTCGTCTTGATTGTCTGAGTATTTGATAGTACTAAACACGTATAGATACATTTCGTACAAAACCAAACGTCCCGAACTGTACACATTCACATTTTAATGTGATGATACGACGAAGCGACAGAAATGACCGCCGGGTTATAGAAAAAAACGCCGCAGAAAAAAGATAGGAAAAACCTCATTATGAAACCTGTCGTTGGTCGTTTCGACGGTCGGTAGTTAACATGAATAATTCAGGCTATTATTTCCTCATTTCGTACGATGAATACACACGAAATTTATCGTCTGACGTGAATGGTAAACGCGGAGAATTTAATTCCGAACGCGCGTGTTTGTCAAAATATTTTCGAGCGGCTTTCTATGTGTTTCTATGTTATATACATACGTGAACATTTTATAATTCCGTTAATAAATGAATAAAATCCGAGCCGCGGAGGTTTTAACGGAGAGACGTGTCCAGTTGTAGAATTCTCACAGGTCCTAAGGTTTTTGATATTGGTCATAAATCTCAATAAATTATCGACGAAATAAAATTCTAAGCATGTTAATTTATTGTATTAATTTCCAGGTAGATATTGGTTCTATTAAGTTATTCACGTTTTTTTTTATGACATGTTATTTTTTACTCCTCCGTCCAAAAATACTTATTTTGCAGTACACTGTAAAAAAAAGTTGCAGTAAAATTACATGTAAAATCGTTGGTAACAAAGTTGCCTACAATTTTACAGGTAAATTTGCTTCATAAGGTAAAATTTCTACCATCTAGTAAATTTCACATGCTGATGTGTTTTTCAAAGATTGTACTGTAAAATTCGTATGTAATATTTATATGAACTCTATATTTACCGAACACTGAAGTAATTTTCATATGTATTTTTATAAAGAGAGCAAGCAACTTACCTAATTCTTTTATAGCACCTAATAGGTCATACTGAATCGCTCAACCATCAGGGATCAAGAATGAACACGCTTACGCGAAACCTACGATTGTTTGTGACGTACATGATATCATTGAGCCAATAATAAGTTCGACAAACGAATAGAATTACCTACTCGCACAGATAAATAATCCAATAACCAATCACATTGCGGCGCATGAATTTCGTATTTTCCATGATATCTATAGTTTTACCCGAAAAATTCAAGTAAAAACAAATAAATATAAAAGATCCTCGTATTTTTACAGCAAAATTAATAGTTCACTAGTAGAATTACTTTTAAAGTGCACTAAATACCTCAAAAAAAATGTCAATTTTACACTTTTAAGTAAATTTTGAGAGTAAATACAAAATTGTACATGTTTTTTCCTGTATTTTCCTTTTGAATTTTTGTTACATCTTAAACTTACATGAAAAAGCTATAAATTTTACCGAAATTTCTTTTTCCATGTTAAATATCCTAGAAAAAAAAACATGTAAAACAAACTTTACATGATTCATTGTGGTAAATTAACAACGTTATTACATGTAATATTCCTGATTTACCATGGCAAAATTACTGTAATTTTTTACAGTGTACTTCAAAGCAGGCAATGTCAATAAATGTTGGCCACAGTAGATTCCACATGACAGACGTGTAATAAATTGTCATTAAGCTACTGTTCAACCATGCTAAGGTGAACTAGTATCTTCATTGCACTTAGTATTGATAAATAGACATTAAACTAGAAAGAAATTTACAGAAAAAGATTTATTCTCGAAAACGTCAAAATATTAACTCTCATATTCATAGTCTAGGCAAAATCTTAAAGAAAAGTATGACTTACGGAAGGAGATGCAAGTATTGCTATTGAGAAAAAAAGCAATACTTGAGAAAAATAGTCTAATCAGTAAATTGTTTTTACTCGTATGACACATCAATGACTGTAAATTTGTTGTAGAACTTGGCGTGTGTTAAACTCTATCATACAGGGTATTCCACGTAACTGGTTCATTAAAAGTTTATGATGTTCCATTATTTACTTATATTTGAGATTTTCACACCAGTATCTGGTCGATTGGAACTATAAATGTAAAATACCTTAACCAAAATATCACTTCCGGTTGACCAGAAATGGATGTCAACTTTGTTATTTTAAATAGAATGATATAATTTTTTTATTCATTTTTGGATTCTACAACTATAAATACGTCAGTTTTCATTAGCTATTCCTATAGCTACATGTTGCCGTTTTTGAGTTATTTAAGTTTTTCCTTTTTTTTAGCCATAATCATTCCATCATTGAGAAATTAATATCTCGGCTAATACTGCAAGTAGAGACTCCAAATTTGCTATGTTATGAATGTAGATATTACTCTAAGAAACGGTAAGCACACTTTACATTCTAACATACAGGGTGTTCAAAACTGAGGAACAAAGTGACATATTTTCAAATGCAGAAAACTCAATTTTTTTAAATACAACACCCTGTATTTTAATTCGGAATTAGGAAGTAAATATCATCCCCTATCACTTTATATGAACATTCCCTATACCTATCTTTAATAGATTTTGAGATATGATGACTTTTTATTAAACAGACTAAGTAGCCCTATCTTTAAATGTTTGTAGCTGGCTCTGAAATGGATTCACGTCAAATTCATGTATTATTTTTGAATAACCATACAAGAATGCCTGTTCGAATAGTCATTTCTATTAATATTGCGTTGTACGAAAGTGTAATTACAATGATATACATAAACACTTTTGGTTAGTCAATAAATTTGACATTAATCCCATTCAAAGCCAGTTACAAACACACAAAGATAGGGCTACTTAGTCTGTTTAATAAAAAGTCGTTCATATCTCAAAATCTATTAAAGATAGGTATAGGGCATGCTGATATAAAGTGATAGGGGATGATATTTACTTCTTAATTCCGAATTAAAATACAGGGTGTCCTATTTAAAAAAAAAAAAGAATACTTAGTCTGTTTAACAAAAAGTCGCTCAAATCTCAAAATCTATTAAAGATAGGTATAGGGAATGCTCATATAAAGCGATAGGGGATGATATTTGCTTCCTAATTTCGAATTAAAATACAGGGTGTTCTATTTTAAAAAAAAGAGTTTTCTGCATTTGAAAATATGTCACTTTGTTCCTCAGTTTTGAACACCCTGTATGTTAGAATGTAAAGTGTGTGTACCGTTTCTTAGGGTTATATCTATATTCATAACATAGCAAATTTGGAGTCTCTACTTGCAGTATTAACCGAGATATTAATTTCTCAATGATGCAATGATTATGACTAAAAAAAAAAGAAAAACTTAAATAACTCAAAAACGGCAACATGTAGCTATAGGAATAGCTAATGAAAACTGATGTATTTATAGTTGTAGAATACAAAAATGAATAAAAAATTAGATCATTCTATTTAAAATAAGAAAGTTGACATCCATTTCCGGTCAACCGGAAGTGATATTTTGGTTAAAGTATTTTACATTTATAGTTACAATCGAACAGATACTGGTGCCAAAATCTCAAGTATAAGTAAATAATAGAACATCATAAACTTTTAATGAACCAATTACGTGGAATACCCTGTATTGCGGCCCATTTATTACATAATTAGAAAACAATTTAGTACAGCTCAAATAAACCACTTTTGTTTTGCAAAAATTTAAATTTAAGATTGGGTAATTTTTAATATACCAATTAGAATTTATTTTCTAAGCTTTGCCGACGATTCCATCAGCACTAGCATTGAAATCCTCATCTAACGATCAGCAACGTAGATTTAATAACGATAATAATCAAAAAAATCATGAGTTCGTGGTACAATCAAAAAAAAAAAAATAATCGTCCCAAGTGGAAAAAACAATTAAATCTCGAGTGTAGATCATTTGTTCCGCCTGATCGTCGATTGTTCGGCCCTCATTCGCATTCCTCGATCGTGCTGATAATCAGAAATCCGCCGAACATAAATCACTTTTTTTCTCAAAGCCGGCCGGGTTTCGGGTTAGAATAAACACGGAGTGACCGGCTACCTCCAGACCAGGAGAATTCTCCGGAGAAAAAAATGTTAAACAGCGCCCCTATACGTGTCCGTCCTTCTCACTCCCTCTTCGTCTCACCTGATGGATGACGGCTACTGGTTTTAACTTCAGAAAGATGCCGACTATAACTTACGACCGTGGAGCTAATCTCCGTTATGTTGGTCGGTAAAATAAATTTTCCGGACACAATATACCATAAAGGCATAATATTGTGGCTGTGGTTAGATTTTTTTTTCTTTCTTCCATCGTGTCGATTCTATTCTTTCTGTGGAAGCTCGCCTATACAGGCATTGTAATAGGCTTGATGGGACTTTCATTCATTCATGCAAAGTATTAGATAAATTCCTGAGGACGTAACATACCGACATTCCCTAGATCAGAATTGATGGCTTTTTTCGAAGCATTCATATAAGTTTCAAACCTTGGAAGACCATTCATTAGCAAAAATGCAGTTTTAGAAATTTACATATTCATTCATACAGACAACTAAAAAATTGATCGTGTTTTGCGCGCTAACAAGAAGTGGAGGTCATGGGAGAAGGTTCGCCTGCGATAACCGCACAAGCCTACTCTACTTATTTGTGAGATTATGTAAATGTCTTCACACGTGTTCAGGGTACATTAGCAACTATTATTGATGTTTTTTTTTTCTTTCAAAAATTGGGAGTGTGAGTAATATTCGTGTACTGGACTGTGATATATCTAAGCATAGAATGTTGTTTGTAGTTTTACCCATCCTTATATCATGTTAACAACAAATGTGTAACAAATGCTGAACGAGATATCTTGGTGTTATTTATATAGTTGTGGCAATGTAAACTCTGCCTTCAACTATTTTCATAATATTTTGATGGATTGCATAATACTACTTTCCCAGTGACAAAGGAAAACATTAAAAATAATCGAAATTGTGCTTTCGATTGTGTTGAACATGATATTTTTTTAACCAAACTTGCATGGTATGGAATTATAGGTGTAGTAGCACAATGGTTTGAATCGTATTTGCGAGGTAAGCTCCAATTGGTGAAGATTCGGCATAAATAATTTTAAATCTTTTGTTTTACCTATTAAAAGAGGAGTGCCTCAAGGTAGTGCTTTGGGTGCTGTACTTTTCTTAATTTTTATAAACATCGTTGACTGTTTGGTTGCTTACAAAATAATTATGTATGCTGCATTAAGTGTCATAATGTTATTGCATCAATTAAAAGTAGCTTAAAAATGGAAAATCAGTTAAAGGCAGCTTTGAAAGATATGACAATATGATTTACTAACAACAAAACTATATTTAAATGGTAATCAAACAAAATATGTAATTTTCCACACTATTCGAATTTCAACGCAACTTGATGTGGTCCAGTTAATTTAGTATCTAGTAAGTAAATAATTAAATTATATTATACAGGAGTAGATGGGTTTTATTCAATAAGTAAACGTTTTGAGTTACAAAAGATTTATTTATTTCTAAATCAGATAAAACACATACATGTTGTTTAAAGATATAATGATACATTTTTAAAAATAATTTAACACAAATATATACTTATATAATATTATTATTACGTAATATTGAACCATTTTAATACAAAATACTAACATACTAACATAATTTCAGCAATTTTGTGTGTATATACGTATATTTGTTTCTTAACAATAATTATTTTGGAAATCCCCTGAATATTATTGAAAGATAAATACTAAATATAAATAATTTAAACCCCTTTGTATTGACATACTTAAAAATTCAAAAATGAAATAAAAAATTGGTTGGTAGAAGTCAGAAGAAGAATCCTTGGTGATGGGGCGGTTATTAACCCCTGGCCAAGTCACACGGGCGAAGAAAGAGTGTTGTCTACTCGGGGAAACTTGGTTAACGTGGATTGAAGAGCGATACGGGGCAGTTCGCCGCGGGCACCAACCACCTTTGCAGAGTGGGATTACCAATGCCCTGCCCACGCACCTCCCCTTCGTAAAGGGGCCTTCCGCACATCCGCCAAGTCGCCACCGAGAAACACTACAGTCCCAGACCCCGATTGACTAGATACGACCTGGGATCGTCTAACCGCCAGTCGTCGATGCAGCCGCTGGTAGAATATAGTAAAAAAGAGGTTTGTCTAAGCAACTTAATGCTTGTCAGACGCGCCCCCCCGCTGACCCAAATCTCCCCCCTAATCATCATCATGAGCCCGGAAGAATCCAGTCATCACAATTGACCGGAACGAGATTTGAACCTGCGGTAACCTGACAATAGTCGGGACCCTAAGTGAGGCCTTAAGGAGCTCGGCTATCACAGGCTGTGTAACGATGATAGTAATAATAAATAAATTAACAATGAATATAAAAAATCCGCGTACCCCCAACCCCCTCGCTCTAAAATGAATTAAATAATAAATAAAATATTTAAGCAGATAAAATATTATATACGTATATATACACTTACAAATAAATTACAATTTATCAAAACGAGCCATTTGAATCTTTGAAATAAGCGATCCCTATTACAATTTCCTTTTCATGAATTATTACAAAACAAAAGTAATGTAATGTAATCTTTTTTATTAATATTAAGCATCATTTCAATAATTTTTAATGTATAATAATTCTTAATGAGTACATTGTATATCTATCTGTGAATTAAATATTTGTCAGCAATACCAATTTCGGAAAAAAACCCCAGATGATCGAAAATAAAAAAATATATATATTTACATCCGAACCACTGTTCCTATGTATATTAAAGTGAAACCCGAGAAAATTAAAATAAAAAATCTAACTAAAAGTCCGTAGATCGCGGGTATGCACCCGTCGGATCGATAGTAGTCAGGGATGCTCCCGAAAGGGACCCCAAACGGTATGCGTGGGCGCGGATATCGCAGCAGTGAGAAACGAGAGAGCAGGCTTAGCGTGGTGAGACCACACCCGCACCAAGTAACTACCCTGGGACCCTACGAGCCACTGACCGAATGCGCCCAGTCAGCAAGCATGTGCCCTACCCGTCACCGACAATCTACGGCCGCTAAGCTAATTTTTCTAAAGTGAAAGTGTTAAAGAAACAAAAATAAAATTCGCGTTACAACCGCTCGCGATTAACATTCATCAATCCCACTAACGATGTACGAACGAAAAAATAAAAAATAACCTAAGTTGCTAACTAAGAAAATAAAAAAAATGACGGTAGTTATAAAATCGCGTTCTCCTGCCCACCACTTTTAAATGATCTAATGTAAATAAAGGGAACAGCGGCATTTAAAGAAGTAGTACATAAATATACAATGCACGTACAAGTAGCCATTACAATTAATGATAACCGCAGGAAATATGAAACAATAAAATAAATAAACCCATCTAGTTAATTAAATCATAATATCAAAAAGCCGCGAACACCCACCCACCCGTTCAAATCGCTTTAAAAAAATAAAACATTTACAAAAAAATAGAGTTTATCAATACTCGCGATTTGAATCTTTGAAATAAGCGATCGCTATTACAATTTGCTTTCCCTGAATTATTACATATTGAATCGTTTTAATACAAACTAAAATAAAAATTAGTAATTAAATTTTTTGAATTGATATTTAGCGTTATTTTAATAATTTTTGCCATGATATATAATGGATCTTACTGAACACCTTGTATATTTACCTGTAAACTAAACATTTGTCAAGAATATCAATTTCCGAAAACCCCAAATGATGGAAATAAATAATATAGAAAATAATAATAAAAAAATAAAGGTATTAAGATCCGAACCACCGTTTATATATAAAAGTGAAACCCGAGAAAATGAAAATAAAAAAAAATCTAACGACTAAATGTCCGTAGCCAGCCGAATCAGAATAGTCAGGGATGTCCCTGGTCGAAGGACCAAGCGGCATGTAGGGCGCGGCCATCCCGGTGGTGACGCAAGTGAGAAGGTGACCCGTAGTGAGAATGGCAGGAGATATAGGTAGGCACATGCCAGAATCCGTGAATGAAATAACCTATTACAAGTAGCACCAATTTGAAATTGTGTACGTATACCGAAGAATTATTCACATACTTTAAAGAGGAACATAATAAATATATAACATACCATGAAATATTCTTTGATGCCACCATAGAAAAGGAACCCAAGAAATTGTATAAAGGAAAAAGATTGAAGATGAATCAATAACAATGAAGAACATATGGGTATACATAATAGGATTCGCTTGAATATGTTTGACGAAATTCCAAGAATATCACGCTGTTTTGGAGATACAGAAATAGAGGAGCACGCTTTACTCATATTTTATAATGATGTATATAAGGGTCTATAGTGCGGTTAACTCGTATGGTATATGTATACGCATAAATGGTAAATTATTCATGATGACGACAAAAAATAATAACCATATTGCCCGAAAACTGCTCAATTGGATTGGAAGCAAAACAATGTATTATTGACCGATAAAATCTTCAAATATAAATTTTACCCTATTAGTTACTATTGCATTCGTACAATGCATATATTATATTCGATGAACTATCACTTTAAAAATCACGATTCACTAGAAATACCAGTTCATACAAGAACAGCGCCATAGAATAATTTGGGACAGGCAGAAACAGAACATTTCAGTGGAACATTTATTCTTCAGCATCAACAAAACTAATTAACTTCAAAAACTACTGATGTTTGCAAGATATATGAAAACTGTTATAATATTAAAAGGTGTGGGGAATGGAATTTGCACATTCCTGTTTTTCTATTAAGGAATAGAAAATGAAGGTAGAAAAAGTTTATTTTGTTTAATAAGATGAACAATATGAATACAACAGAACTACCATTAGTACATACAGCACTGCTACTAACATTACAAGAAACTAGAGATGGTTTTGATATCGCAGAGCTGATGTTGCGAACCCAGTTCCGGCCGGCGAGCAGATGGTGCTAGTCTCTGATGGCCATAGCTGCTTATCTCCGCTTGCGCCGTTATTCTACTCAGGCCTAGAACCGATGGACATACTCGAGGTGGTACAGAGCGTGTACGTCCTTGAGTATATAGGGAGCCATTTGAACTGTGACAAAGACTCCCGTCCTTATGTTGCGCTATATCATAAGTCATAAGGTTACTCGAACCCAAGTTAGATGTTGTCAATATTTCTTAAATTTGAAGCTATCTTTGTTGGATTAAATTAAATAAAATATTTGTTATTGTATTACATATCTTTATATATAAACGATCAATACATGTTTCCCTCATACCCGCATTCTTGAAGGACATTAGGAGTTATGAGCGAAAAAAATACTTCTGAGTTTTATAAATTTTATGACATAAGCGTTAATATTGAGAATAGGCATAAAGAACATCATGTTCCACTACGAAAATTGTTTGTTTAAAGGTTTGATAGATGAGTTTCCGAACACCCTGTATGGGACTTAGTGATGAGCATCTGAATGTGTAAGGGCTTACCAATTATTAAACTTTATCGCAGAGTGTAAACGTGAAAAATATCCACAAAATTGCGAATATGGCAGAAATAGCGTGAGTTGAATGCGGCAAATTGGTCACAAACGATACAAGGATCTCATTACTTTTATAAGAAAATTATACCACTCACAATCAATTTAGATCAGGAAAGTCGAAGTCAGCATCTGATATAACCGCAAAAGGTACATATTCCACTTGTCAGGATCAAATGACTATTAATGAATTACCAAATTTTAATACTTTTCCGGTAAATAGTTTCCCTTATAATGATCAGAGGAATCCATCATACGACGTCCTGTATAATTGACAGTACCAAGAAAATTGTGTCACGTAGTCTGACATATGTCACCTTTGTGAAGCACTCAGAAAGCACCTCACTCTCGCTGCCTGCCCACCACCACACCCGCACCAAGTGACTACCCCGAGACCCTACGGCCAATCCGTTGCGTCCAGTCAGGAATCATGTGATGTACCCCTCATCGACTTAATCTACGGCCGCTAAGCTAATTTCTCTAAAGTGAAAGTTAAAGTGTTAAAGAAACAAAAATAAAATTCGCGTTATAACCGTTCGCGATTAACATTCATCAATCCCACAAAACGATGTACGAACGAAAATCAAAAGATAACCTAAGCTGCTAACTAAGAAAAGAAAAACAAAATGACGGTAGCTACTAAATCGCGCTCCCCCCTCCCACCTCCTTTAAAATGCTCTAATATATAAAAAAAGAAACGGCAGTATTTAACTAAATACGTAGATATACAAGGCAAATACAAATAATAATTACAATTAATTAATTCCTTCTTGTTTACAATTCTTAAGGAATTCATAACCGTCGATGTTTAGAAAGAACCGCGCGAAAACACTAAACGATAAATAGAAAACACGAATTAAATAACGCAATTATAACTAAAGGTCTAGTAAATACCTTATGGATTCGGTCCTTGCATTCTCTTTCTGGCGCTAATTCTTCCATCCTCCTTCCCGCTGCTTAAATTCCTGTTGTTCCAAAGTCCAGTGCGTTGCTCCGTGGTGTGGATTATCCTGCGATAATAATACTGATAATAATAACCTTTATAACGGGTAATTTATTGAGTTTTAATTAAATTCATGAATTTTTCCAGAAAATACACCAAAAACAGACGTTAAAAATTTCGATTTGCCGTGCACCATCACGAATACAAAAACAATTGAAATAAGAAAGATCGAATTAATGAAATTATAACTAAAAAAATTAATAAATACCTTATTGGCTAATCTTCCCTTCGTCCAATCCATTCTTCGGTCCTCTATTCCTCTTCCTTGAACTCCTCGGCCAGAAATCCGCAGGCGTATACATTTTGGAGATTATCCTGGAATAACAATAACATAATTAGTAAAGTTAACATTAAGATAAAATGCTAAATTATTTAGAAGTGAACACTTCTAAATCAATTATGTATTTGCCAAAAACAGTATTTAAAGATCCACAACAAAAACTTTACTGCCAAATCCTAGAATTTGATCTATGTATATCGGCAAGAAAATAATGTATATAGAAATAATACCCTTTGTTGCATATCTGCACAACTCACAATTAGTAATTTACAATTTAAATCAATTAATTTTCGTAATGAAAAGAGTTACATTATCCCAAAAATGTAAACACAAAAGAGACGCTGTATTCAAATTAAATTTAATCGCGCTACAATTGGTTCGGATAGGTTCGGAAGCATTCGTGCATTCTACTCGACCGACGCGGAATTCGTGAAAAAAACTTGCATGTCCAACAATGCATACAAAAAATTCAATGCAAAAAAGCATTTGGAAATACATTATAGCAATAGCAGAAAATATATAATACTCAAACAGAAATATAAAGTTTCAAATTCAGATCCGAATAACGCGTAGAATGCAAGTTTATATTAATATTTCCCAAATAAATAATAATAGCATCACCAACATACCTCTATTTCCGCAACGCAGTAATTACAAAATAAAATCCCAAAGTGGTTTGATTTCGGTAAGAAAATGATGTAGATAGAAAGAATATCCGATTCTTATAATCACAAAATTCACACACACGGTCAAGATAATTAATTTGCGTAAGGCGAAAAGCGACGCCATTCGAAATATGTAAACGCAAAAGAGACGCTATATTGAAGTCGACTTATGCGCACGAAAATTGGTTCGGGCAGGTTCGGAATCGTTCGCGCATAGTCATCGACTCTGGCGCGCGGAATTTGAGAAAAAAAAACTTGCACGCCAGATGTAGACGCGAAATAAGATTGATATGTAAAACAAAGGATTTGAAAATGCATTAAGAAGGAATATAATATTCATACGGAAATATGAACATTTTAAAAATACCATGCAATAGTGCCTAGAACGCATATTTATTATTAATATAAATACGCATTCCAGGCACTGTTACGCAAATAAATAATAATAAATATACATCAACATACCTTTGTTTATTCAGCGCGAAAATTTCAAATGAAAATCCCGGGGGCGATTCGATTTCGGCAAAAGAATGATGCAGGTGTGAAGAATATCCAATTCTCACAATCGCACAATTCACGCAATTACTATTACAGAGTTAAAACTGATTAATTTTCGTCAGGCGAAAAGCGACGCCGTCCGAAGTATGCAGTTAAATGCGAATAGACGCAGTATCAAACATCACCCTATATTACAAAAAAAGCAGGTTCGGATTGGTTGGAAATTGTTCGTGCATTATCGCTTAGCGATACGGGGTTTGAGAGAGATTAACTTCATGTAAAAAAAGGCTTGGAAATATATTCAGGTAATGTAAGAAAAGTCGTAAATATTTAAGCTGCACCATAAAAACGTTCAAGGACATTAATTCAACAGCGCATTGAATGCACATTTATAATATTATAACTTTATGGATGTATTTTAAATAAAACTATTTCTTTTCACTTCAATACTTTGTTATTGAATTATAGTTTTGTAAAGAGCTGCATATTACATACATATTTCCTACAATAATATAATAAGATATGAAACGATGTATAAATATAATAAAGTTATAAATACATATATAACTATCCCAAATATGTAAATGCTCAATAAGATGACGCTTGCAAGAGAATCGATAAATTAAAATAATGAAATTGTATTTACCATATTAATTTTATTGAGAGTCACACAAATTAAAGTTTGTCAATAAAGTAAATGAACTAAACCAAAATAAAAAATATAATATTGGTATTAAAATGCCGGTCCATTCTCGATTGTCTCAATCGAAAATTTGTAAACGCATATTAATAACGTTCAACATTATATATCTTTTGTGTGTCAATCAACAAAAAAATATTTATAAAAGCGTGATTATATGGTTTCCATTTAGAGTTTAAATGATCTAAAGTGAGACAACGTTATTCCATTGTAGTTATAGTGCACTATATAACAAAACTTTCTTTTCTCTCTACTGGTCAATCCAACTTCAATTAAGGAGTTTAGAAAGGAAGGTCCACCGATTTATTATATGGATGAAACGATGAATGAAGGTCATACAAAAGGAAAAATTTGTATAGACAACTGTGTGGAAAACCGACGTCAGGCATTCATTGAAGGGCTATCTACAGGATTAAGAAATCCATCAGGAAAGGGAAAGAGGCTTATTGTTTTACATGTTGGATCTAATGAATCATGGCTTTATTGATGGAGGATTGTTGCTTTTCGAAGGCAAAATTATCATGAGGAGATGAATGCGGGAGTTTTTGCAGAATGGTTTGACAATTTGTTGGCGAAAATTATCGGGCAATGCTGTTATAGTCATAGACAATGCAACATACCATAGTCGTAAATTGGAGAAAATTCCAAAAAGGATATAAGTAGAGAAATGGCTGCAAGCTAAGCAGATTGAATTCAGAGACGATATGGTTCGATCTGAACTTCTAAATTTAATCAAAATTAATAAAAAAAAAAGCAATAATAAAATAGTTTTAAGATTGCCAGCTTATCATTGTGAACTTAATCCGATAGAATTGATATGGGTAAAAATAAAAAAAATGAAGTGGCATCCAAGAACAATACATTTTAAATTGAAACAAGTGAAAGAACTTTTATTACAAGCTATAGGAATCAATAGGTTTGTCTTTCACAGAAAAGAATTGTAAGTTTAGTTCTTGCTATTACATTTTTTGAATCATGTAGAACTGCCTTCAAAGAATACAATTTATTAACTTTAATTTGTGTTTACGTGAGAGTCACGTTTGTATACTTATCAAAATAAAACTTTTTTTACCCACATCTTAGTTCATGTACACTTCTCACAGGAAAAATCGGGACACCAGTAATTCAGAATTTTAAAATTTCTTGATTGTAAATGCAACTTTCGGAGGACGTATTCACTTATCATAGCCATAAATCACTTAATTATGTATATTACTGCGATCCAAAGGTAACGACTAGAAATTTAAACAGAAAAATAAATATATAGAGAGAAAAAGGTTTATGTATAGAATAAACAAATGGGAGTTTCGGTGGCGGCGTTTCTTTTAGAAATACCAATGAAATAAAAATACATAACGAAAAGAACTCTTCAATAAACGGCTTCATTTAGAAATATATATGTATTTAACTTGTTTGATGATATGTAGAGATAATTTTTTTTTAAGAAAACATGTGATGGGATTTTATTATTTAAAATTATGTTACTTGTTAGTGCTGCTTTGATATTAGTTACTTACTTAGATTTATGCTCGCGAGTATTAGTTTAGCAATAGATAATATGTCAGTTAGCCTCAGTTTTGGGATCATGTGATTTTCACAGATTTATTGACTACACTATTATTGATGTATTAACTACTACTGTTGTTTAATATTCTTAAATATTGTATTACTATAAAGTTTCCTTCTATCTATCAAAAATACCAAAAGCAGGTTTAAGATTATTTATAAAATTCTTAAATAAAGCAATTAAGTTCGCAAAGAAATTATTTATTTTATGAACTCTCCGTTTATTGTATTTTCAGGAAATATTATTATTGGATTTATAATACATAACAAACATTGTAAGAAAGCATATTGTTCGTCAATCTCAGTTAGTGCTAAAATATTTATTGTTGAATTTGATACATTTATTACTTTTTCGTTGCTACTGCCCGAAGCTGTGTTACAGACCAAAAGTGTTAGCTAGTTTCAATAAAATAGAACGACATTGGATTACACAAGCGATAGTTAAGATATATTTCTTGAAAATACAATAAACGGAGGATTAATAAAATAATTAATTTCTTTGTGAAATTAATTGCTTTAGAATTTTGTAATAATCTTCAACTGTTTTGGTAATTTTTTAATACACAGAATATATTTGTAATAATACAATATTAACAATACTAAACAACAACAATAATGAATTACATCAATAATAGTGTAATTAATCAATGTGAAAATCACATTGTTCAAAAACTCAGTTAGGCTGAATTGACATTTGTCTATGCGTAAAGTATTACTTGCGGCATAAATCAAACTAATAAACTAATATCAATAGTTAATAGTAAATATTTAAAATCCCATGCCATATGTTTCTTTAAAAAAGAATTATCTCTACATAACATCAAACAATTAATACATATAGTGTATTTCTAAATGGTGCCGTCTACTCAAAGGCTTTTAGTTGTATGTATTTTTTTGCTTTATATTTTCGTATTCGGTATTTCTAAGGAAACACCGCCACCGAAATTTCAATGTGTTTAGTTAATGTATAAACCTTTTTTTCTACATACATATATTTATATTTCTGTTTGAATTTTTAGTCTACTTGATCGCAATATATACACACAAAAAAGTGATTTATGGCTTTGATAAGTGCATATATCCCCTGAAAGCTGCATTTACACCCAAGAAATTTTAAAATTCACGATTGCTGGTGTCCCGATTTTTCCTGTGAGAAGTGTACTTACATTCAACTAGAATTAATGATCATTTACAGTTGCGTTTGCCTCTAACACGAGTATCAAAACGTTATGTGACATTTACAGGCCTTGAAAAAGTGTTTTATCTGGTAATATTTACAGTGTAAATGTGGCTTTTTATCTGCTTTAAAAACAAACTATAGAAGTTATTATTTACTACTTGAAACTTGCCAAAATTTCAGTTTTTTGACTCTGCAGATTCCTTCAAGGTGTTGCGATTTTTTTAGCACGCAGTTTAGAATGAAAGCGGTAATAAATGCACTTCTTACGGTCAAACTTAAAAACATAAACTAGAAAATATTATATTTTCGCGCGGTAAAATCTTCCGATATGCCCATACTGCTATACAATGCATATCCTCCCCGTCCGTATAGGAAATATTATATATCGCACGCGGGACATAAACGTATACACCGGGATCAATTTTTATGAGTTACGATTACGGCCCCTGTTTCCAGAATGGATTCTACAAAAAGGGGGCGGGCAGAGGTTTGCTCGGTCCGTCGAAAAGATTATCGTTTTCCGATGTTTACGACGTACCGTTCCGATTTCACGACTGGAACGGACGTAGGAGCGCATATCGGTCGACGGGAGGCGGTCGTTATGCCGGTTTTATTGTCTTTTTAATTTATCAGGTCGTATTTTCGGGACGGTCTAACCCGGCATCGTAAAACGAAGGATCTGGAACGGAGTGTGCGGTGGATATCGTACCGAAAACGGTCGAAAATCGCGTTTTTCGAGAAATCAGGCGAGGTGTACACGGGCGCGATTTTATCGTCGCGATATTTACGCTCCGTGTCGCTGAAAGATTTAAAGCAATCTGTAGTTGAAAATGTATTGGAGGTGCTTGCTATATAAGTGTTTATGTGTTGAGTGTGATATTGCACCGCAAAAAAACAAAGAATTTCGTTGGAAAGCAAGTTCTTGCAACGCAAAAGGATTTATAGCTAGAAATAAAGTCCATGTACAATAAATCAATTTGGAACGCTACAAAAAACATTTGATGAACGTAGTTTATGCGAAAAAAGCTATTATGCAATATCAACATCAGAATTAAGCTTTTGCAACTGAATCGCTTACAATCTCTTTAAGAAAAGTGGCAACAGCTCCACGAAGTACACAGAAGAAGAAGCGTTATCGTTAATTATTAACGCTAAACTAAGCTGACACCAATAAACTTATACAAAAGTAGTGTAAAAGTATTTATTTCAAATCTCTTGATCTTTGCAAATATCTTTCTATATTTCAATGCTCTTTTATTTAGTTAATATGAATAAAAATCAGAGGTTCTCCTGAGCAAATATGCAAACAGAATGGAATTAAAATTCATTTAATTGTGGACAACATGCACTTTAATTAGCCATATTTATTATACGGTAATAAACGAACACATTGTTCACGCTATATGACATGCATACGCTTTCAAAATCTTACAAGCAACTACTTTGTGCCCAGGACTAAAATATAATAAGGAAGTTATTCCAGAAAAATTCATCATAATATTGTTTAAAGTAAAAAAAAACAAGCCATTTGCTTAAGTAAAGAAACGAAGAAAATATTCTTCGTAAGACGTCCGCCTTACGCTTAGAATGTCCATTATATTTTACTCGACGATCTACGTTTAAATAACTCATGCGCTATGTGTCGTGTTAAGTTTTCGTCGATATACAAAAGTATAGCTGATAAGAACTTGTATGTATTTTTCATTTTAAAATTGCTTTTAATTTTTTTGTGACGGCACTATTTTCGTTAGCAATAAACAAATAATGCAAGCTGAGCTAAACTGATTCAGATCTTTGTAAAATTAATAAAATGGACAAGGCAGGGCGAATTGGCCCCAGATTGGCCCCACCACTCAATATTGTCACGAGATATAGGTATTTACTTACATTACTCACTTTTGTTTACTTAAAAAAAACATAAGCAGTTTGTACTTTACACAAAGTAAATCTTTAAAATACATTTCAATAATTTGAATTTCTGTTAAAGTGGTTAAAAGTTCCATGTTTCTTTTCCACATTTAATACTGTCACTGAAGTGTAGCGATAAAATCGCCGCTTGCAACTCGCCCGTGTACCACCCCCCTTAAAATATATAACAAACCCGTACTTTCCACCTTGAAAACCGATGAAATCTTCAACGCGATTAGCACAGATATCCTCTACGATGACACCGTATACAAGCTCCATTGTGTACTGTGTACACGCCAACATATACATGTATATATATATGCACGTTAAAAAGGAACTCAAGATGTACTCCGTAATACGGGCGACCATCCAGCGAGTAATTCACGGTCCCGAGGTAATAGAGCGCATTAGCACCATAAAACAGCCTTAGCGTAATGGCCGGGAGTCGTTGAAGCCGTGAGAGGGTAATATGTTTCTATTATCGGCGCGAACTATTGCCGTATTACCGGGAAGAAGAAGCGACGGTGGCGCCCTCGTGCTATGCCGTCGCGCACGAAATTGCTTTCCATATAAATATATTGGACGATAAATTCCTGGCTGGGATGGGGAAAGTGTGCATATATATAGGGGTTTCGATGTTAAAGAGGACGTTTATTTTGCGTGTAGTCGCTCTTGATGTATGTATGTAGATGTACCCTGGGGGAGGAAGGGGGGGGGGTTATTGATAAAGCGAGGGGTGTCATCTAATAAAAAAAAATACTTTGCCAACTACTGCTAAATACTAAAGAGACAGATATACCAGGTTGGTGTATGGTTCTAAAAAGAACGTCAATGCATTGATGACTGGCGAATAGGCAGCCAGTTGTACAACTCATTATATTGACGTTTGACATGTTCTGACATGTCACTGTTAAATTATTTTTTACTTAATATCATTAAGAAATGCAGGTTTATCAACAGTTAGCATGTCGATTAATGAGATGGTGTGATCTCACAACAGTCCAAGAAATGTAGTGGAAGGTGGGGCAAAATGGGGCCACGAGGCATGATGGGGACATCGTCTTATCTACAAAACGCCAGTAAGCATCTGTCAAATAATAGCAGCCTAATATTGACAAGTGCTGTTTTATGTTTGTTGTAATGTAGGAAACTTTACTAGTCGTAATAACAAAGTTATTGCTGTTTGTGCGTGAACTTTGCAATTTTCAGAATTTCGTTATTATTTTGATGGTGAGTTCAACGGCCAGTATCGGAAGCATAAGTAAATTATTTACAACTACACTTTTTTGTGCTTATTAATTGCCATGTATTGCATGTTATTTGTTTATTTCAAATATTTGATATGTTATTATAACATAACCAGAAAATGTCCCAAAGAGGCAAGATGGGGCTTTGGTATGGGGCAACATGGGAACATCATTATCTCACTCTTCAGTCTGGTCCGTTATGCCTGGATATGCCATTATGCTTACTCAAAGACATAATGCCTATTTCTCATGGTAGGAATAAAGTACAGGTTCAATCAAAGCGTAACAAGAGAAAGACAACAATCCTTACTAGTACTACGTATAAAAATCTGCTACAAGAAAATAGAAGCCTGGAGAATCCCTAAGGCAACTGGAAGTGCTGAGGGAGAGTTAAAGGAAAACAAATGACAAAAAAGAAAACAGAAGAGATCAAGAAGCCGAATTTTGTAAGGAAAGCAAAGAGATAGATTTTTAGAAAACGTCAAGGACATAATCAAGTTCTTCTGTTGAGGAAGATGACGCTCAATGTTAGTATTGTAAGGGGAAGTATTGATACAATGCCATGGATAGCGAGGTTGGGCACATGGAGGCTGTGCGATACGTGGATGAGTTCGTCTTCATTGTTCAATTGTGAAGATTAAGTTTAATATTCTTATCGTTATTGTATTTTTTTTTATTTTAAGTAGTTCCGCTCTAAAGAGTTTAAGCTTTGCTCCTGCATGTTTTTAAGAATCTATTTTTTTTGTTAGCTATTACCTAGATTTATGATACGACCCATTCTTAACTCACCTGGAACCCCATCTTGCCCCCATGGTGGGGCAAGATGATGTATTTATACATTTCCTTTCAAAGTTTTCTCACAACATCAAGAGTACCCATCGAAAAATTGTAAATTCATCCATCAGCAGATAAATGTTTAAAGATTACAACAAGCGTACTTAGAACCTTGTATATCAATTTGCAATCCTGATGCAGTGTTCTAAAGCTTAATGTTCACATCTTGCCCCACCTTCCCCTAATTAGATTCCTTCCAATCAAAACTGAATCAATAAATCTATTGCTTATTACTCTAATTGACTTTTGTGAGTGTTGTGTTCAGGTAAGGTTTTGAACATAAGGATTTATATGGGACCAATAACTAATAGGTTTAATGGAAAAGAAACTTATTATTTTTTATCCCTAGGAATATTTTATTTGTTAATAATGTTAATTAAGACAATATACAAAAGAAATATCTGGGCCCTGTTGCATAAAAGTACAATTACAATTTACAGGTGATACTTTTGTTACAATCTGTCAAAATTTGACTTACGGGGTTGCAAAAATATATATATATGTCAAATTTTGACAGATTGTAACAAAAGTATCACCTGTAAATTGTAATTGTACTTTTATGCAACAGGCCCCTGATGTCTCAAACAACACGAGATAATGAAAATGACAGCTGTCAAAATTGTCAGAATGATTAAAACGAAGTTTTTAATTTGCATGGAAATTCACTGCAGTAATTATGATAATGATGGATGAGAGTGTTAGGATATTCAACTCAATATATTTGCTAATTTAGTCAATTCGCACCTACAAATTTGTTAATACAGATTGACTATAACCTGGTAAAATTGCGCTGTCGCATTCAAAAAATTCGTAAATTGCAGCTAAACCTTGCTTGCGTTTTACAACGGTCATTACAATGATATAATTTCTTCGTATAGCTTCGTAACATATTTCGGACGAGAATATACGAACTTCAATCATTGTATTGGCTCCGCCTGTGAAGTATGCACCAGCCGCCACTGATAGTTTAAATCAGTGTATATGTAATTATGATAATAAAATTGCTATTAGCAAAAGGAACATTTATATAAAATCAATTCTTTTATTTTGTAGGAAAATTTGGTTTGGTAATATGAGGTACTTAATTGATTGCCTAAAATGCCTAAATGACAGTTGTTAAAACTATTGACAATTAGTAAAATAGAATTTTTATTGTGTAAAGATATTTAATCGCGCAATTGTGATTATATATGGTTTCGAAAGTAAAGCTTTATTATTATTTTAATTACTATTTATTAATTTTAGGCACTATTACTATTATACAAATAAATTACGAATATGACAGCAGTAAAAAAAAAAACCGTTGTTTTTTTTATCTGTTATAAATTTGATTTGATAATATTATAATAAATATCTGCAGCAAAGGTAAGATCGAGGAACAAGAATGTCATATATGAAATGCCAAGTCATGAGTTGCACTACCAACCTTACATAAAAAGTCTCCACAAACAGTGTGACAAAGAAGAAAAACAGCTTTACAAAGTGAATACAAGGTGCTCATTGTATATGCGAAATATAAATAATATATTTTAAAGCTTCATTTCTTGACCATGTATATAATTTTTAATTTCTTCTTCTCTTGATTTTTAGATCATAAATACTGAAAACATGAATGACTACTGCAACTTTTCGCTTTATTTCAAAGCTTTTTCAAGTATAAAATAAATTCTCTTTGTTACCTAAAATGTGTGCGTCAATTTTCCTTAAATTTGTGTACGACCTAAATTGCCAAACAAAAATAAATCATTTTTATAATAGGAAGCATTCGAACTATCCCAACTGAACTAATCATTATAAAAACAGTTTCTCTCTTGATGCGCCATTTCTATAATGTCATTTTTCAAACTTTCCTTTATTTTAACTCGCAAATACTGAAGTTATGACCAATTGCTGTGCGTCAGAATACCGACAGCATCAATCAATCGTTTCGCTAATTAGAAGACCGAGCCAAAAATAATTCCAACACTTTTTCCGTGTCTCTAGTTGTTGCAGTGTATATGTAAGCGAACTTGACGTGTACAGATGAAAGGCTTGAACTATTCAATCAACGCGGTTGTTACAGGTTAAAAACAGACAGTTAAGAGAGAAAAAATAATAGAAGAGACGTATAAAAATAAATCAAATTCAAGTACCAATTTGGTTACTAAAAATAACATTTCTGCCAAGGCTCTTATATGTCTCTTTTCGTAAATATATGCGAACATTGTTGCTTGTTTTTAATTTCCTTTTTTTATACCATATGATGAAATATTTCTACCCTCTAGTAGGTAATGAAATTTTTCTCCTTTAAACTGAAGTTGGCAGTGTAAGTTTAAAAAAAGTGTAAGATGACTTATTCTGTGACGTGTGTGTGGTGTAGGTTATGTTATACCGTTGACAGATTAGGTTTTGCCGTTTTGACATATGACTACATACAGATATTTCAGTTGAGAAAAAAAACAAGTTTAATATAAAAAAAACAACTAGCTACAATAAATGTTCAAAGTGAAACTCATTTATTTCTATACATAACGCTACTCTTCGTTTTATGTTATTGAAAGGCATTCCTTAAAATTATGTGGTAAGATTCCTCACAGGTATTTCAAATACTTCAGTAAGTTCTGCAATTGTAAGAGGACAATTTCTATTTTAGGTGGGGATAATGAAATAATCCATAAATATCAAATTTTGAAGATAGTGGTGAAAGTTCTATTGTCCGATTATCCAAAGGAATTCATGGAATAATTCTATTGTTTCCATTGCCTTAGGTGTGCTGCATTAAGTTTCTTGGAAACACCTCCCCCTTCCCTCCCGTTGCTTAGCTTGCTAAGATCGCCATACAAATCATTCTTATACTTAGACCAATCTTGGACGCGTGTATATTACACAGAGATTCAAAATGATTTCAATTCCATGCTATAGATAGTAACAGGTGTAGGTATATGCCGCGTGTTTGCAATGAAGGTTTGAAACTAAGTCAGTGTGGAACACAAGAAAGTAAACGACCTGTCATAAATAAGGAAAAACGTTAACCTATATTTGAACTCGCATTATATAAACGACTATGGATGGTGTTTCTGCTTGTAAAATGAAATGTAATTAATTTAACTCTTTACTAAATTATGATTTTACAATTCAGTACTAACTGGTGTTTAACATAATTTATTTATTACTTTAAATTATAACATACAATTAGTTATAATTATTAAATGACAAAACTGCATCTCTCAGGTTCTTCTATGGTATGCATGCGGTTTCTATAGATCCTATTTTTTAGATTAGCGCGAACATGAGTAATCTAATGGGTTAGATCAGACGATCTTGGTGGCCATCTTGTTCTCTAACGAACCCTGTCAGCCAAAAAACTGTTGAAGATATTGGCAGGTATGTCGAGCAGTATGGTGCTGGAGCATTATCGTGCTGAAAACAACTCTGCTTCAAGCTCATTTTCTTGTAACTCTGCCAATAAACAATTGCAACATATGTGGTAACGTTGGCGTTACAGTTTCCTCGAAGAAAAATTGCCCTATTATTCGGTTGCCTGGACATAGCTAACCAAACTCCAACTTTTACGGGATGCAATTGCGTTTCTCGAAATTCGTGTGGATTTTCTGCAGACCAGATACCAATAGTTTTGTAAATTGATATAGTCTGTTAGATAAAACTAGGCTTCATCGGAGAAAAATGATTTGTTAGCAAGTCATCGTCCCTTAAATTGTTATTAAACCAATGACAATACTCCAATCGCCTATCGTGATCTAATGGTAATAATTCCTGTACCGTAGAAACTTTATAGGGATGAAAAATGTAACTTCTTTTGACAGGTTCAGTGCGCTGAAGTGTATGATAAGCCTATAAAATTATAAAATGTAATAAACTATTTCACTTAATGTTAATATTGATTTTTTACCTGTTTGTTGAGCTAATTACCATAGATAAACTCCCTTACTTTCTTACAGTATTCAGAAATACAATTGTTGGTGATATTAGATGTAAATATAAACGATTTGAAAAAAATTATAAGATAAATAATCGAAAGATACTACAACACGCACGCCAATGTCGCTAAATGTCAAGAAAATTCATTTAACGTATGAAATTTGTACGTAGCTAACTTCGCTCATTAAATTGGTAATAAGTATAGATAAATTTTTCCGGAAAACAGTTTTTGTCTTACGACAATCATTTTGAATCACATGGTACATAAAATCAATTTCACCCATCAATTTGTTTACAAAAAGCATTTGCTAGATAATAAAAAATAACTTATAGGGCACGAAAAAGACTCTCATATAATCATGCAAAGAAAAAAAAATCGGAGATACAACGCTCATAATAATTTGCAATCGGTGTCAATTCCAGCAATCATTTTTAACATTTTATCGGCGATTATCGCTGCCAATTCGTTTCACAACGTATATAATAAAGGCGAGGTTGAAATTATTATAATCGACGCCGGCTGTCACATTAAATCCGAGAAAATCGTAAATAGAGCCATAATTAATACCGCCAGCGAAAAGATATTTTTACCGGCATTAAAATTGCAGTCTTTACGCGCGGCTTGCTAACATATAAGTATACGAAAGCCGCATTTACTTACTTTATTTCACCTTACCGACACGACGGTTTGAGTGTAATAATGAATGCTTTCCTTGGTCGTTATGAGATACGATATGGAATTTTTTTTTCGTACGCCTTGCCGTGTGCAATTAGTGCTTGCCCACATGTAATATAAATGTATGTATGTAACGTTCTGCCTTCGTGTTGTAATATTTATGTTGTATATGGAGACATGTGATTAATTTTATGTATTAATGAGTCCGTTCTTGATGGGAGAAAATGCTTATTTAGTGTGGAATTTATCTCAATTAAGAATAAGGTGCAATTTTTAAAGTCATATCATTACTATTTACTCGTTTTTGTTGTTGTTAGAGTCATGTATAAATGTTCTTTATTTGTTATTTCTTTTTTAGTTTCTCGTAAGCATTGCAATTTTTTTTTATTTGTATTTAATTAATAATAATTGATAGATGATTTCAGATTCTCCAGATGTAGATTTCTTTAATTATTATTCTCTAAATGAAATGAAATGAGCAATAAAATAAATTTATAGTGAGAATATATTGTTATTACAGTATCACATGTTTATATGTATGATACGTTCCTAGCAAAGTATATCTTTGCATTTACTATTGAAAAGTATATATTTTATTTATATTCAAATTCACTTATTGCTAGATGTTACAATTAAAAAATTACGATATGCTAACGAATAATACATCTTCCAAACATCTCTCTGATCACGTTTCGACTCATTATGTGTCCCTTGTACGCCTATTTACGTTCGAAATCGTCCCACAAAATTGGAAACGTTTTGCCGTATGATTGACACGGGCGCCATGATACGAATTCGGTCAAATCAAAGCACGCTTACTCGGAAAAACACACCTCTATAAATCGGGTCTTTTTGAGAAAAATTTCGCGTCTCGACCCCATTTTAGGGTTCAAACCGCAAGATGAAGCATGTGAGACGCCTTTTCGACATCAACCCCACTTCCACATATCATCTCTGCTTTGTAGCGATCGTACGAAATTGCCCAACTTTGACAATCGAAATCCATCGAAATTCGCCGCGGTGACATTTCTCGGTCTGCAGCGACGTTCGCCTCGCCCGCAGCCATCTCAATTTAGATTTCCGCGAATTTTCTCCTCTTTTTCTATTTTTAACGATTAATCTCGATACCCCTATTCACTTGCGACCCCCCTTACCCCTCGGACCTTTTATTATTTCCCTTTTAATCGCGTCCGTTTCTAAAGCCTTTGCCGTGGAACTTTTTCACGCCAATTTTACACGGGATAGATAGGGTGTGCGAGAGAGAGTAGAAAAGGTCAGCCAGTACGCCTTTTATTATTATTAAAAATAAAAGAAAGAAACTTTGTCTATCCACTATATTCCATATTGACCGTATATATGCGAAATAAGGTATACTAATAAATCAATAAGAACATTCAGATACAGAAAATCTATTTTACCAAGGAATACATAAAAATATTATTTCAACGCCTGCTTGTTTATGTCTTAATAACAAAAAACTAAATTACAAAAACAAGAAATCCTTTGTCGGATAAATACACAACGAAATCATACATAACACCTCTTTACACCGATAAGTCGCAGTCTTAGTAAAAGTTATAGTCCATCCTAAATGCGCTCGCCACATACATTTTCTCGTAGCTCGTTAACTTTTTTTTGGTAGGAACTGTACTTCTGCTTCTCTTGGTTCGAACAACATATATATATATATATATATATATATAGGTAATTAGCAGTTAAACTGCAGAAAAAATGTTACACACAATCACCACTATGGACCCAGACACGTGTTTCGCTTTCCAAAAGCTCCTCAGTGCCCCCGGTGGTAACGTGTGTAAACGCCAAGCGTATTATATACTTAGATAGTGGAAAATGTATTGAAATGAGAGTATTAAGTTATTAAACTCTTAAACTCTCGCAATATTAAGAGTTAATAACTTAATACTCTCATTCAATACATTTTCTATTATTAATATAATATATATATATATATATATATATAATATATATATATAATATATATATATATATATCCTTTATTAAATTATGTTCCTATTTTAACTTATCAACCCTTGTTTGATGAAAAAATGTCTTTTTTTCCCAGCAGGGAGGAAAGTGTGCATTTTCCTCCTTCATTTAATGGAGGAAAGTTGTACTTTTCCTCTCTAGGGTGGAAAGTAAGTGACATTGACATGACGAAACTGTACATCTTATAAGATGTGACATTATTGATAGATGACATTAGTACATTCGACCCAATTTGAGCCCATTTATTATATTAAATTATCTGGTATTACATTTCAATTAAACTATTATTAAACACTTTTAAAATGACACTAACTTGACAGTTTAAAAAAAAAATATTTGACAGATTAAACCTACTATCTATCATGTTACTCACAGGTATGTCTTTATTATTTTTAGACATTTAGTTAAAATTGAACTGGCTGGGGGAAAAAAATAGTATTCACACCACATGAGGAAAGTCAATAACACTTTCCTCATGTGGTGTGAATACTATTGTGAATACAAGCCTTGGGCAATCACAAACCCCGCCTTCGGCTCGGTTTATATTTGCCCCCGGCCTGCAATAGAGCACTTTCCTCCCTTGGTTTGAAATATACTATTCCTGACTACTAGAACAAAGAGGCCATCCTGTTTCATATCCTCAAGGTAAAGAATCCAACTTACTTCAAAGATCTTAGACCTATGAGCCTTCGCTTTCAAAGATAAAAATATGAATCATCAACTTTTTCAATTTCTAACTGGGCATTCTATTTTACCAGACACTTTATAAACATTTTGACTATATTTTTAGCATATTTATATTCCCTTATCTCACCTCAAGACATTTTTTGGTCAGTTAAAGCATAGAATTAACCAAATCTAAATAACTGGCTTATTGAAGCTTGCAGTAATTGTGCTAGAAACTAAACATGAATAAAAATGCTTTCCCTGAGACATATCACGATTGTAATAAATATATTATAGTACATTAGCCCGTCAATGTAAATGACGTGCGACCACGCCATCATCACGAATCAACAAGAATCGCCGCACAGGTGCAAAAGAAAGAATACGCACATACTCAGGCTAATAATACGAAACGTTCCGGCCAGCTGTAAAACTGATTTATACACTACTCAACGTCCCTTATGGTATTACGGGTAGACTAGTCGGTTGGTATACGATAAATCTAGCGGATTAGAGACCCATTGTCCGCATTTTATTTATTATAACCATTAACACTAGTAATAATACATTTGTTATCCTTCAGAGCGTCATATATTTTACCGTCGTGTCAGCGGCGCGGTAGCTGTATACTTGTATGAGTGAGTTCCGTGCGAGTGTATTGCGTTTACGCGTTTTCGTATACCCTAGATGTATGTATGCCTTTCTCGGTGCAGCCGAGCTAGGCGTTCAACACATACAGGTACGGATTCGTTCACAGATATCAAAAGAATGGTAGAAGCTGCTCGTTCCTTTGTGTTAATGCTACTACTGTGCAGTTTAACAATGTAGAGAGGATGTATAAACTAATTGAAACAAAAATCATCCAATAAAATGTAATACAGGGTGTAAAGTTAATCTCCTGACTGTGATCAAACCTGGGATATGCTCCGGGATGATATGTTAAAAAAATTTAGCTTTGTGAAGGAATTCACCATAAAGCTAAGTAACAGGAGCGAGTGGGATCATAATACCATCTTGAACTTGAATAGAAATGCCATCAAATGGTATACTGATGGCTCCAAAACGGCAGAAGGAACTGGAATAGGAATATATGGGCCTAGAACTACATATTTCAAAAGCTTGTAGTATATTTCAGGCGGAAATACACGCTATTGGAAGATGTGTTCAGTTCATTATGGATAGGAACTATCGGAAGCAGGAGATTATCATCGTGTCTGATAGTCAAGCAGCCATCAAGCGCTGAAACTCATATGAAATCAGCTCCAAGGATGTCTGGGAATGCTCAGGGAAAACTAATGAGCTAGGCAAAAGAAATAAAATAACCCTCCTGTGGGTTCCGGATCACACAGGAGTGGAAGGAAACGAAATAACGGATAACCTCGCAAAAAAAAAGGCTGGAATGCCTTTCGTAGGGCCTGAACCCTTTTGCGGGTTAAGTAGCAGTTGCAATACGTGAAGAAACTAAAAAAATGGAAATGGAGCAGAGAAAATTCCAGTTACTGGGAAAATCTTCCAGGGAATGAGGGCAAAGTAAAATTCTTCTGGAACTTAATATAACCAGAAGAGGTTTACAGAATGCTATCAACCTGAGCAAGAACAATGTTCGCATTATTAACAGGAATACTTTCAGGCCATTGTAGACTGAAGGACACCCGAGTAAGCTTTGGATTGGAAAAAGATCCTGAATGCAGGATTTTGATGGGGAACAGGATGAAACATCCATCCACCTCCTTCTCAAACTGCGTAGCACTGTGCAACTCGAGGGCATTGCACCTGGAGCATGTGAAATCCAAGAGGGAGACTTACCTAGACTGGGGCCTCTGACATCCTACACTTTCTAAAAGGAATAGGATTGAAGCCAGCTGTAAAGCAGCAAGAATAGAGGGACACAATAGCATCTTTTAGGTCGCAGTGTATACCAGCTTTACTTTACATGTGAAGCGATATTAATGCAAAAAAAAAAGTAGTTTTTGTAATTATTGTGATATATCTAAACAATATCTGTTCTTTTGTTTTCGTTTTTCTGTTAAATTAATAACAATAAAATAATTGTAGTAACCCCAGAGAACAAACATAATATCTATCTGCCGTCTATGCACTTTTCCATAACTCAATAGAACGCTCCGGTACCACTATAAGCTCTGCCTCAGCGCGTCGCACAGAAGCCAGCAGGCTAGAGACTTTCTACTAGAGTAGATTAATGGTGTGCGGTGTACCTTTTTCGAACCGACTGAATATCTCGGACATTAATCAGCGCTGCTGGGAACACACAGCGGAACGCCATGTTCTATCATTTTTGTCGACTACGTGTGTCATTATGCCTCACCGGTGTCTGTCGTCTATAGTCCTTCGTTCTCGGCTTTTTCCCTATATGTCTGCAGTCAACACGGGGATGCCTCGGGTACATACATACATATACGTACGGGCCAATTAGGAGTCGATTATAAATTAAATTTCGTTACGGTGCGAGCACCATCTAAAGAGCTTAATGGGCTAATATATACGAGGTCACATTAAAAGTATTTTTTTTAATTCATGTGAGTAGATATACCGGCGAGATCGAAAAGAGTTGCCCTGATCCTACACTGTAAAATTACAGTAATTTTGCCATGGTAAATCAGGAATATTAATGTTAATAACTTGTGAATTTACCACAAAAAATCATGTTAAATTTGTGTTTACATGTTTTTTCTATGATATTTACATGGAAAAAGAAATTTTGGTAAAAATTTATACTTTTTCATGTAAATGTTAAGATGTAACAAAAATTCAAAAGGAAGATACAGGAAAAACGTGTATTTTGCTACTCCAAATTTACTTAAAAGTGTAAAATTGACATTTTTTTGGGATATTTATGACTTTAAATATTTACTAGTGAATATTAATTTGGTGTAAATATGAGGATCTTTATTATTTATTTTTTTTATTGAATTTTTGGGGTAAACTTATAGATATCATGAAATACGAAATTCATACGCCGGCAATGTGATTTTGTTTGATTATTATCTGTCGCGTAGTTAATTCTATTGTTTGTCGAATTATTATTGGCTCAGATATATGTAGTTTCACACAATCGATGTTTCGTAAGCGTGTATTTCTTGATCCCTGATTGAGCGATTCGTATACCTATTAGTGCTATAAATATGAGGTAGTTGCTTGTTCTTTATAAAATAATATGAAAATTACTTCACTGTTCGGTAAAATGAGTTATATCAATATTACATCCGAATTTTACAGTACAATCTTGAAAACACGTCAGCATGTGAAATTACTAGATGGTAGAAATTTTACCTTATGAGCAAATTTACCTGTAAAATTGTAGTACTTTGTTACCAACGATTTTACATGTAATTTACGCAATTTTTTTACAGTGTACTACTTCACAAGTTATACAATATTTACATCCACGTTTGGAATTTTTTCGTTAATAAATACAGTAAATTGCGGTTTGGCGGTTTTTGTATTGTGCGTAGCAACTTAATATACACTAATGTCAACCCGGACACAGGTGTAGTGCACCAATTGCATCTAAGTATGATCATTCAACTAACTCCCACGCAAAAATAACATAATAAAAAATTCTCCAAACATATTTCTGATACAAATTAACCAGATTTAATTAAAATTAGGAGGTTAAACAGATGTATTATAAAATACACATTTAGTCATGTCTTAACTTATATCAGACACTTTAATTTATAGGTACGACTTGGGACAATAATGGATGATGCTTTCATAGTTATATAGCTACAACAAAAATATATATAAATTAAAAGATTGAGAAATTTTCTTACCTGCCATGCTTACATCTGTGTTTAAAGTGAGATTACCCTCTTCTTCATGTTTTTTCATAAACATTTATTATTTTCTTTATTCATGCTTTTTTCAATTGATCCATATATGTAAGCGGTTCCGATAATTTTTTTTTTTAGATACCAATGAAAAAATGTTAAGCGTTGTAAGATCAGGATTAGGTGGCCAACTTCAAAGCCAATAACTCTGTTATCAAAGTTCCTTGCAAATACTCTCTTGTTTCTTTGGGTATGCGCAGTAGCATTGTCTTTTTGAAATAGCTTAGTGTATCATCATCAAATAATGTTCACAAATTCATGTAAAAAGTCTTTTCTGGTGCTGTATGTATCCTCAAATTCTAGGTCCTATATACGTCTCCTGGACATGCAACCATATCTCTTTTTTACAGGATGCAATTCCTCCCGAATACATGAGGATTTTGTGCGGACCATCCTAATATTTGAGATTTACATTCACATGTTATATTAGACCAGGTTCATCAGAGAAAGTAATTTTAACATTGTCACTTCTTAGATTTAATTAACAATGCAATCCATCGTTTTCGGAATCTAATGGCAGTAATTGCTCACGGTATAAATTTTATATGGATGATATTGAAGCTTTTTTTAGTTTCTGAGCTAATCCATAGATAAACTTACGAAAATTTCACATACTTATACACCATTTCGTAGTTTGTATTTCTACCAGTTTTGTTGCAAGTTGTCATAATGGTTTCTAGGCTTTTTTCGGTAGAGCATGGCGAGCTGTACTTTCCTTCAACACACTTCAGTTTCTCTGAAGCGATGGACAATCGATTGATGTGTCGAAGGAGAAATTCATATCAATTTGTGCTTGGGAAATTGATTTATAATTTTCAGCATAAAGACAGCTGAAATATCCATGCCCACACCTCCTCGGTCACCATTTCGAAAAGTTTGTGTAGGTCGGACAAGCATTCTCGATCTCACTGTTACTATATTATATATTATTGTTCGAATGTATAGATCTTTGCTGTTATCACAGGATACTTTTAAAAGGCAGCTAATCTATCAAAGCACTGGCTATATCCAGCTACATCCATAATATATTTCCAAATTACTTTACCAAGAAAACTAGGTAATATCAGTACTAGTCTATACTTAAAAAGCCACTAAATTTGCTAGGAAAATGCTTTTAACTTTACACATCAACTCTCTGCCTACTTAAAACCACTCCCCCGCGCAAAATGTATAACTCACCGCTTTTATAGGAAAGGGGGACTGACTAGTAGAACGTTTCATTTCAAGATTCCGCACAAGTCATGAATCCAATCCTCGACACCACAACAGTTCACCCAGTCAGTAAAGTTCCGAGGAAAAATTTATGTGGCCGCTTTCGTACATAAAGCATACTAAACAAGCCAATATAAGATGACTTATGGTGGATACGGACGGCCCATTCGGAGGAGATATACGAGCTCTGGATGCGAGACCGCGGTACTAGGGACCAGCTTCTTTTCTCGCGCCCGCAACGGTAGATATAATAAATGTCTGCAGACGTATATTATAACGCTCCAATAAATAAGGCGGTTATTCTATTATGAACGGTGGCGGTTTTTTGTGGGAGGGGAGGAGGGGGGGGGGTGGAAATAGAACGAGATTCTCCTCTTCCGCGACATTGGGTTCGTATCCCGTTTTGAGGAGAAATGGAAAGAAATATGGTTCTTATTATCTGGGAGAGCGTATGGGAAGAATATCTGGATGTCGTGAGTGAGAGATTTGCTTCGTAATACGATTATTTGGGAAATGGCGCAAAGGATTTTCAATTTCTTTCTAAATTAGGATTCATGAGCATCCTTTTGTGTGGATAAATTTGTTAAATATTTCAGGTTTTTTTTTATAACGTGAATTAATGTGTGATTTAGTTTTTACTTTTTTTTGGACACGAAAAATTTTGCAACAGTGCATACTGCTAGCAG
Source organism: Protaetia brevitarsis (assembly GCA_004143645.1). Lineage (NCBI taxonomy): Eukaryota > Metazoa > Arthropoda > Insecta > Coleoptera > Scarabaeidae > Protaetia > Protaetia brevitarsis. The sequence continues at coordinate 57,944 of RXPK01003223.1, forward strand.
TTCCTTGTTTGACTGTTAACGTGAGTAGGTGTATTTTTGTATATTATTAATGCCATCTTGTAATTCATTTTGATATTCTAAATTTTCGCATAAATTGAATTTTATATAGTCCATCAAGGAATTCATTTAATAATAATTGTTAATATATTGACGTGTACACGTTGTAGATATAAGATCATTTATTATTTGTGTGCAGGGAGATATATATTAGTTGTAATTTTCTTGTTTTATTGATTAAATTCGTATTCCAACTCCCTTTTATTCAATATATTTATTGCAACATTGTTTCGCGCTACCATTACCATCTCAGCAACTATAAGTATGAAAAATTGTTTGGTTATCAATTACAAAATGAATTTACATTTAATTTTTTTTGCATTTTAATTTTAATTTTGTATAAACAGTCTCACTAATTTTATGATAGACACCATTATTTTTATGTTATATAATTATTAATTTAATTGAAATCGAAATCTTATAAACTTTTAGTATGTAAGCAAAACTGTAATGTAATTAAATGAAAATACTTACTAAAACGTCAAGGTTTTTTTTTTATGTAAGAATTGATGTGTCAATATTTTTGTGCCAGTAAGAGAAATTCTTACGAAATAAAAACTTTTAATCCGATAAACACTACATAAAAATGACATAACGTTAATAAACTAAGAAAAGACAAACACATTAAAACCGTCTTTAAAAACTTTCAAACTATCACAAATTTAAACGTATGGGAAAACAACAAGGCCAAAATGGCCTGAATGCTAGCCAAGGACGCACTGAAGACAACTATTTGTAATTCATTATCAAGTAAACAATTTTACTTATTTTTGTGCTGTTCTGTAAAGTTTTTTGTGTAATTGATTTTAGTAACATATTCGTGAACCTATGTATTGGAATCTTATGTTTATTTTAAATATGACTTAAAATTTTGAAAAACGTATAATTAAAATATGAAGTTTGTTAATTGTAATAAGGAAAAACATCGTAATGTAATTGTAACAGTTTTGATTGAAAAATATACTATGGTTAATTAAATATGGTGATTTTTTCATCTAACACGTTTTAGTGTGTTTTACATTGTTTGTTGTTCAAGGTTGTAAAAAATGTAAAAAGGGGTTTTTTAGTTATAATCTAATTGCTCATTTAATATTATTATATTATTGTTCCTTCTATGTCTTTTTATTTCGTATGCCTCTAGCAACCTCAATTTATGGCTTTTGTCGCATCTATGTAATATAATAATTTAACATTTGTATTGTTTTACTTGTGTGTCCTGTGTTTGTTAAATGTTTGAAAATGTAGATTTTTATTTTTTTCTATGTTCATGTAATACGTATACTCAATTTCCTACCAGTTTCCCCGATGTATAATGTGTTGCAATTATCGCATTTTATGCTATTAACACCGTTTTCATTAAGAATATCTTTATTGTTGTTTTGTATTATATGATTTAATTTTAATTCCGGTTTGAAAATAGGTAATATAGTTATTTTAGTTTAGAGTTAATTTTTCCGTTTTTCTATTTTGCTGATTCATTTTTACTTTATCAATCACCTCGATTGGGTGTGAAGAAGCATTGTGCTTGCATCTAGTTTTTCATTCTTGTTATTTTCTAGAAATTGTCCACGCTTAATTTAGTTTGATTTTGTTGGAATCACGTGAATTAAATTGGTATATTTAGGATTATCTTCCTGAACAAACTAATCTTTTGCTTTGTATAGGAAATAGCATTGTCCTATTGTAATTTAGAATCAAGTGCAGTTTTTAATTTAGGCCAGAACCCTCAGTGCACGGTTTCTTTTTCTGCACGAGCTGTAATTTAACCCTTTTTGAATAATAAATTTTGATTGTTAATTATCTTCGTTGGCACACAGCAATACGTATTTGGAAATGCTCTGAAAAGGATTATCAAAAAGTAGGACCATGAATTAAGAAATGCTGTAGAAACTGACCAAAGATATACTTTCATGAAAGCAAAAGGAAAACCAATCTGACGTTTTGGAAAAAGATTGCCAAAAAGTAAACCGATGAATTAGGAAATGCCTTGGGGCCCTTCAGAAACTGGCCAAAGAAATAATTTAATGAAGGCTCATAAAAACCAAACTGATTTTTTTAAAAAAAGATTGTCAAAAAGAAAGCGATGAATTAAGCAGCGTCGTAAAGCCACCCCAAAACTGATAGACAAAAAAAATACTTCAATGACGGTTCACACAAATCAATTGGATATGTCAGCATCGAAGATTTGATTCCAAAATTTTGTATGCTACATAAAAATTTCATTCTTTCACACGTATCAGTGTATCTATAGAATTACCAGTTTATCAGGCAAACAATTACCAGGATACATTTAACAATGGGAGCGGCAATTCGTGTCTATACGAGCACGCGGCGTAACAAACAAAACACATCGCATACAGTTTCCAATTGCGAGTAGAATCACGTGTTCTCACTAGTATAGTAGTGAGAATAATACATGGGAAGCTATCAATTTCATGTTGATGTGGTTTTTATTCAAAAATCAGCTTTCTTCAGTGGTGTTCGAGTTAATGAAGAAGCGATAACATTTATAAGAAGATATAATAAGACGAATGAAAGGTAGGTGACGTAAATATATTTATAACTCACAATTAGAAATATTAAATACACCTCGATCATTTTAAAGGATTTCGTACGAATTAATTCGTCGAAACTTTTACAAGTTTTCTGATATTTTTTTATGTTCTGATAAAAATGCATTATCATTTTTTTAAGCATATATCAGAATACTAATTGTAATAGTTTTGACTTTAATTAAAGCTCTTAAATATGTGTAGAATATCATGGGGAGGAGCACCATCCTCCACAGATTCTGGCACAGCTAATCCACGAAGTTCACGTTGGTTGGAATGAGGTACCACAAGCACATATGGACCATCTTATTTTTTCGATGCCTAGAAGTATGCAGGAGTGTGCTCAGCTGTGTTGTTGATATATCACATTGCCAAAAAAATCAAGTTGAACAATTTCTTCTTCTTATTCTGTAACACGTCTAATGTAATTGAGTATAATATACAGGGTGTTTTGAAACATCGTTTAAAGATTTTAAGGGCATGTAGTACGATCGAAAATAAGGTTAAAAGTCATAATAAACATATGTTCACAAAATCAACCGTTTACGAGATAACAGCGAGTGTTCCTAGTAGTACATGGATATAACCTATCCCAGTGAACAGGTGCTTATCAGCTATTGTTTTATGACAGTTTAATTTGACGTTTTGTGCAATTTGTATAGAAATTACAATGGTTGCGTATTCTAATGCTGAAATGAGCGATATGGTGTTCATGTACGGTCGTGCTAATGGGAATTCTTTACAAGCACGTCGCTTCTATGCTGAAACGTTTCCTGATCGCCAACTGCCTTCGTATGTGATGCTTCAGACGGTGTTTCAACGACTAAGAGAAACTGGTTCGTTTGAGAAGCGGTCTTCTGATACTGGACGGCAGAGAATAGCATGTAATCCACAGATAGAAGATATAATTAATGAAAATCCCGAAACTAGTGTTAGAAGAATTTCGACTCAAGTGGGTGTAAGCAGCAATCTTGTTTGGAGAACTCTTCATGAGCAACTCCTATACCCCTACCATATCCAACGGGTACAAGTCCTTACTGCTCCGGATTATCAAGCGAGAAGAGCTTTCTGTGAGTGGTTTTTGCGAACAGCTGCTGATCGGCCAGATTTCGATGATAACATCCTTTTCGCTGATGAAGATGGTTTTACTAAAAATGGAATATTTAATTTCCACAACAATCACGTTTGATGTGACGAGAATCCTCATGCTACCGTTGAGCCAGGCCACCAACACGTTTCTCTCTAAACATCTGTTAGGCATGATAGGGGAATGTTGTTTAGGACCGATTGTTTTGCCACAACGCTTAACAGGTCCTGCATACCTCAAGTTCTTGGAAAATACTTTACCTGAACTTTTGGAAGATTTACCTATAAATTCTAAGACTGAACCTCTGGTTTATGCAAGATGGAGCTCCACCGCACTTTACGCGTGCTGTTGGGAACATCTTAACAATAAATTTCCTGGGAGATGGAATAGGGCGAGCAGGGTCCCATTGCTTGGCCTCCAAGGTCTCCCGATCTAAACACGTTGGACTTTAGTATCTGGGGTTATTTGAAAAGTTTAGTGTACGCAACACCGGTAAACGATCTTCCAGAGTTGTGCCAACGAATAGAACCCTGTTGCCAGAAAATACGTGAAAACCCCTTGTTTTCGAAAGTGTGCGCTTCCTTTGAAAGCAGAATGTAGATCCTGTGTCGAAATGGAGGACGTTTCATTTTGAAACATCTTCTTTAGTTTTAATCTTTTTTATGTTAAAATGCAATAACATCTCTCACTTGTGCGATAAAATCGCTGTTATCTTCGTAAACAGTTAATTTGTGGGCTTATGTTTATTATGACTTTTAACCTTATTTTCGATCGTACTACATGCCCTTAAAATCTTTAAACGATGTTCGAAACACATAATAACCCCAAGAACATCGATTTGCCGTCAGAATCGTACACTCTTATTTTCGGTCTTCAATTTGATAATACAAATAGCGTACAGGTGCAAACCTCTTCCACTACTATATTTCTCATCTTCCGCTTTCTATTTCACAAATTGCTTTCATGATCGCCTCGCTTTAGTTATATGACGGGGCGGGGCGTTCGACTGTTTACATTCGTTTTCCACGCGCGCTACAAATCCATATTTCTCTATGTGTGTGGCTATACGACCTGGTTCCGTCTCGTCCTAATAATACCGGGGGGCCAACGGCAAGCGCGGCACACCAAATATGGATTTTTGTGTCAAAGGTGCAAAGCGCCATAAATTTGATAAGAGGCAGGCGGCTAAAGGAAATATCAACACGATTTTATGACAGGCCGACACGTTAAAACGGTAAACAGAGAGGTCGTGGTGGTTATGCTGGGGAGCTTCATTGCCCTGTCACAAATCAGTAAAACACAATTAACCCCTTAGTTTTATTGTGTTTTTGGGCGCGCATGGTTTTAGAGCAGTTCGGCTCCTTTGAGAGTAACCGACAATTGGAGGGCGAACTGCGTCTATATTGCTGCCTAAGGATTAAGAAATGCCACAAAATAGATATATAACAGTTCTATCTCGGGGGTTTTATGACGGTATGATCGCAGCATTTATTACCCATTTTACGTCCGAAGATAAACGCTGGCCGATATTGTTCAGAATATACAGGAGAAATTCGGATTAAAAACAAATCTAATCTTTATGACTTATTTGTACCAAACAAAATTTATTGGTAAATTTATTTAAGTATTAAGTTTAAAATCCATAAGAGAATGAGGCAGTTTGTTCGGTCAAAATCCAAGCAGATAAACAGGAATTTGTACAGTTTTCACTGTGGTCACGTTGTGAAAAGTATATTTGACAGTGCAAATACGTAACAATTTCAATAAGTCAAGATAAGTGATTCTATTTCAATTCTTTATTTCGATGCTTTAACGGCCTGAGATTTAAAAATTGAGGATTAAAAAATTATTGACGAAACGAATCAATTTATTTATTTATTTATTTTTTATTACACTATCCCTAACGTCAGAATATTACATAGATTTTTTTAAATATATTTTATAAATTTTCGTGAAGGTTTTGAATATATTTTCTATTTTTTCTAATATAGATAAAATATTCAATTAATAATTTATTCCTTATTTTAAAATTAATGTAAGCGCTATATTTTTTTGAAAATATTTTATATGAAAATTGAGTTTTTTATGCATCTATTTAATTGTCAAAGCTGAACTAAAATTGTTCTTGTTTATTTAGAATGTATAACGCCGATAACGAAAGTTGAAACATACATAGAGTTGTCTAAAAGCAAGAACTGTTGTTTTCACACTCACCATACAAGTTAATAATCATTAATTCTGGCATCTTTTAAGGCATACTGAAGGTTTATCAAATTAATCACTATTTTTTATTGAATGTTTTAAATAAAAACAACCGTATTTATTATCATTTATTTGAATAAGCAATAAAATGAAAATACTCATTTTTAAGTCTAGCCTGGCTGATGCCAGTACAACCTATGGCTTTTTTCATATCTTCGGCAGTGGCGCCTTATGGGTTTCCTTGGTGGCCTCTAAAACAATGCCAATTGTATTAGATCATACATGAATAAAAACATCGTACAACATTATCAACACTACTAATACATTTGAGCATTTATATTGGAGTGGTAGCTACATTCTAATACTTACGATACTTATTTTACTTTATTTCATATATTTTGAAAACATTCTACGTACAACAATAAAACAACACAACGTATTCTAACCTCTATTTGCGGTTATGACGCTTATCTACCGAGATGATCTCTTAAGCAATCAACTAGCAATTTATCTGGTAGTATGCAGTACATATATGATGCATAAATTCCTACAATTATATTATTAACCGATTTCTTGTACATAGCGATTTTGAGCATTCAATTATCTATAAATGCCATGACATGTTAAGTTTTGCTTACCTCGTAGTCACCCCAAAAACTAAAACACACCCGCAACAATTAATTACACAGTTAACCCTAATCTGCCCTAATCGTATTACTATTATAACTATAACATGTAACGGCAAACGAATGAAAACGTGATGATACGCACGTGTGCGTATGCATTCTATGTACCTAATCCATAGAGCAATAAACAATACTAAATCATATAACACCCGTGCACCGTAATGAATAAAGGTGTTGGTGTGACGTTCGCAACTTACAGAATTTACAAATAATAGTAATACAAAACGCAGATATATTAATAGAAATTACAGCGCTCAACTTGCGATACTATTAAATCATATTAGATATATATTATCTAATTTAATCTTTAAACTATATTTTAAATGTTACATACCTACTTTAATAGTTGCACTATTTTACCTCATTTATATTATTCGTCTACGCACCAAATGTCAAAAGCAAAGATTCAAATCTTTTTTTTTATATGAAATATATATTACAGGAAATACAAAGCAAAATATTCTTGCAGAGTTATGAAATATATTGAGAACATTGCAATAAAATATTATTAATGCTACATAACATATATATTTTTTAAATGTTTTCTAATATATTTATGCATATTATATAATAAACTAATATTCAAGGAAAGATTTAATATTTTTAAATATTTATTTAAAAATAGCTGGCACTGGGATGTTACCTATATTGATTTCGAATTAAAATTTTTAACCTAAGCTTAATTTAGTTTATTTTCCAGCTCTTATTTAACTTAATTACCTAATTCTCTTACGTATATGATTTGGTGATAAATCGGCACTCTTTCAGTTTATTTCTCAGTTTAATTTATTATAAATTCCTTGCTTTATCAGTGAGATTAAAAAGCTATAAATGCTGACATAGATTCGACTCTGACACTAGTACTATACCCCTTTGAAATAATCTCAGATTCAACACCTCTGCTTCATCTACAAATATCGCCCAAATAAATCGCGAACAACACCCTAACTTACGACGATTATAAATCGCCCCATTCCTCTCCCTCTAACGACACATTCCAAGCTTTCTGCTTCGCTTACCCAGAAGCTTATCCATTTAATCAGAGTACAGCATCACGGCACAACTCCGGCGAGTTAATACCCGGTAAGATCCGGTGCTCCCTTAAATATCTTTTGCCTTCCGCACGATCCACCTTCGAGACTACATCAGCATAGAGCGACTCTATCCCGCTCTGTCCCCCCACGACACGTGAATCAGAAGCGGGCTGCAGGAATTGCAGGGACAATAAGGGGACGTCATATATTCAGATTATGGGAGCAATTCAGGGCGTATACTCCCGACTATATGAGACGCCGATGTGTTCTGAGGTAATAAAATTGTCAAATTATTTCACCTAGACGGTCTATGAGAGGCGGGTTTAGTGCTAGGAGAAAACGGTGGTGCTTGTTTAAAGTTGGTAAGCTGGAATATTTATGTTTTTAACTTAATGACCTTTTAAGTCCCCAAATGATTTTTTTTGCGGAATATAAAATTTATTCAATTACCAAACCAAGTAGCAAACATTAATTTGACATTGTATTTTTTACAAAAGTCAGACGTCACACTCCGTTTTAAAGTGTGCTGATAAATTCTTACAAATAATTTCATCAGTCATGAAGAGAAAAATCAATTTATTTAGTAAATTAACAAATCCTCTGTTCTCATTATGTACGGATTCTGATGTTGGAAGATACGGTATAAACTCATTTTGTTGCTCGTTATTCACTCTATAGAAATCGTAATTTTTAATTTGAGCCATTCACGGCTGGTTTGATTAATTCGATCTTTTCCAAGAAAAATAATTCGGTTCTAGGCGTCTAATATAATTACTAATCTTGTATAAATAAAATTAAATAAGAATATGTTTTTAGAAGATTCAATCAGTTGTGAAAAAATTGATAATTCTTGTCGTTCGATAATATTCAATTGAAATTAATATTTTTAGGAGATATCAGAAGAAGCTTTTTTTTATAAACGATTGCTTTCATGCAGGTGTCGAAAATAGATCGCTGCTTCTTTTTTTTTCTATTTTATAATGCCACAAAAGATGATTCATTCAAGGCAATAAGTTAACTTCCTCTCCAAACCATTTTCTTCGGTATGTACACAGAATAAGCGTATACTTGGATAAATATAGTGATAATACATTCGTTTAAGGTAACTTCTTATCCTTTTATCCTTTTGCCATGTAAATCACATTGAATGGCTTTTTATGCCGTGAGTACCTGTTTATTTATGTTGAGAGCTAATCTTGAAGGTTATATACAGGGTGTATCAAATAAAACGCTTAAGTTAAGCACCGCTAAACGTGGTATTATGTATAAAATACATTGGCACTCATTTAGTATTATTCTTAATGGAATGCCGTAAGTTCATTAACGTCATTCTGAAAATAAATAAGGCCCTTGTAAAAATAGAAAATCTGAAGCATTTTAATTTCTTCTTTTTATAAAATAACATTCTTATTTGTTAAGAGCATTCTACGTAAGTCTACCAAAGTATTATTTTAATATCCTGATAAGACGTTCGAGTTTCACCGGATATGCGACTTCAGCAGTTTACAAAAAACGTAAATATTTTTTTTTGCTTTGTCGAATCGAGAGTTAGTTGTTAATAAACGGTACCACATGAATCTGAGTTATTTCTTTTGGATTTATTTAAACATATAACGCAAAATGAATTGATCGAATACACAGAAATAAATGTAGATAACAGAAATTTGCAAACACACGCCTTTTTTACTATATCACGCGAAAATGAATTATACATTCCCGCGTTTTGCCGATGCATCAAGCTCTGATTTTCTTTATATGAAATATGATGGTCCTGAAAAAGATCGTTATTTGAGACGGGAAGAATTTAATAAAATGTTCGAAGTGGCTTGCACTTCAAGCGCCGATCCACACAAAACTAACAGCGGTAATGACAGCTGAATGATAGTGGTATGTGGGGGTATACTCGGGACAGCATTTTGGTTGGGCACAGGTGCGGCTCTAGCCCACGACATTTACAAAATATTATTTTTCTCGTTAATGCTTACAGATAGACACCCTGTGCATTAAGACTTTTTGATCGTATATGATTCCAGCTGCTACATATTACTATATTTACCTCTATATCTGATACACCCTGTATATATTTTCAATAGGTACCTTTCAAATGTACAATATGAATAAGTAAAAGGTACAGAGTTAATAAGAATTGATCATTATCGAAACTTATATAATTGTAGATATATTTAAATAATCTTACATCAATAAAAAATTATTATTATGTATTTGGGATGCTATTAATTAGTATAGATAACAGGTATAAATAAAAACTAACTAAAAGAAAAATAGAGTAAGTACTAGAATTTGAGAACGATTGTAAATAAAAGAGGTCCAGGAATCGACACTTGTAGAACGCCCCGTGTAATATTTATAGCTGAAGAAAAGGTAATGTTTGTCCCATTGCCAATACGACCCTGTACCACATATATACTTACACCTAAGCTGGACGTGAATTGAATATCCAGCAGCTTCTTCCATCTTCATCCAGAGGTTAATGTATAGAGTGGTCAGACGTATCTGCTTACAAGGGCCGCATTCCACTCGCGCCATGCAGAACGTTTAGCTATAGTATATCTTCAAGACAGTAAAATCACTCCCTCCGATTCCTGTGTCTAGTGTCTAGTATCTAGCATCAGTGTTAGTCGAGTCTTGATGCAAAATAGTACGATTCTCTGTTAACGTTTTACGTATTGTAAATATAATACAATGTCGAGCGCAGAAAATCCCAGAGATGTAGTTGTAGTAGTGTATGTTCAATATGGGTGAATTCCAGGATTTATATTATGGCAGTGCCAACATAGTTTGTACAGTGTGGGATAAACAGTGAATGTGCTGGCACAAATCGGACTACACAGTGGTGGTAGTGTATCTGATCCGTTATCTACCTATGAAGATTATTTTAATTATGTGTGTGTTACATCCGTAGATGTTGAACGTCCTTTTTTTTAAAATATAAGCATGTTTTATCATCGCAATGGTAGCGGTTTAGTGAGGAAAATCTTGAAACGCTTAATGGTACAAACTTTTTAGCAATCCTATATCATTTCTGCTACTTAAATGAGGTAATGGACTAAGATTTTAATGTATAAAGAATTACAAGACATATAGTCTATTTTTGCATAACATGGAGTGTCTCAGACTTGCTATAGTGTATCTGTACCCTCTTTCTTAAGATCTGAAGATTCTATTACTTCCTTTTCAGTATGGAAAGCAGCAAGGAATTGTGTCATTTCAATCAAGCCATATAATTGTGAACCTTTTAATATGTTTGTAGATTAGAAATAATCCCGCAAATTTTGTGAAGACATAAAATGTTTTTTCCTTCAAAAATGCACACGCTGTACAGTGGGTCGCTTTTATAATGTCATGCCCAACCGAGCAGATATCAACACTTTTTCCTTCTGGGAGTGGCTTATACGTTGTTGCTTCAGTTTTACACCTAAATGCAATAAAGGTTATAACCCATACACACTTGACGATAGATACTATAGTATTCTTTAAACATCTGTAGCGGGATGTTAAAGAAGGTGTTTGATGGTTTTAATGTTGGGCCCATTATCCGGGACTACTTGAAGACCCGTCGTCATCGTTATCCCCGATCGCTTGTAGAAATCCGTAAAATCTGTTATTTATAAAATAGAGGATCACCTCATTTCCTATTGAAAAAGGATAGAAATTATTCCCTAGGGCATGACATTAATTTTGAGACCCACTGTACATACATCATATCCATAATCATAACAAGATGGGGGCCTGTTCATCATCGAACCTGTCATCGATAAATAATTGACATCACTCTCTGATACGCATCGCTACATCTATCGTAACTACATGTCACGTGTTCGACTGCTCTTTTCGCTAGGACGAATATTTTCGACGGCATCTCGCTGGATGTTGAAGCCACACGTCTTGTCGCTCCCGTTAAGGAAGCCGTCGATCTACGCGATGACCAAGCAGACAGGTCAGTTCACGTGAAGTACACCTTGTCGGTCTGATTAGATAGGTATACATATTACTTACGTCACACATTCTGGCTACTGCGCTTTTAATGAAGACTCGAGCTAAAATTTCGTTCTTTCGTCGAAGCGAAACAGTGGATTTTATCGACGAGAAAATCCAAGGTGGAATGGTTGATGGAGGATTTTGAGGTAAATTGTTTGATGTTTATGAGGATAACTGGTGCGAAAAAAAAGGAAAAATTAATATTTCTTATCTTATTTGGCTTACTATTTGTATTTATAATGTTTCGTTACTAGAATGAAATAGGGGAAGCGTCGATCTAAGGACAACATCTGCAGTAGCAATAAATGTTTTATGCATTTCCTATACTACACTGTAAAAATTACAGTAATTTTGCATGCTAAATCAGGAATTTACATGTAATACGTTGTGAATTTACCCAATAATCATGTAAATTTTGTTTACATGTTTTTTCTATATGATTTTTAACATGGAAAAGAAATTTCGGTAAAATTTATAGCTTTTTCATGTAAGTTTAAGATGTAACAAAATTCAAAAGGAAAATACAGGAAAACATGTACATTTTGTATTTACTCTCAAATTTACTTAAAGTGTAAAATTGACATTTTTTTTTTTGTATTTAGTGCACTTTAAAGTAATTTTACTAGTGAACTATTATTTTTGCTTGTAAAAATGCGGGATCTTTTATATTTATTTGTTTTTACTTGAATTTTCGGGTAAACTATAGATATCATGGAAAATACGAAATTCATACGCCGCAATGTGGATTGGTTATTGGATTATTTTATCTGTGCGCGTAGGTAATTCTTCTTCGTTTGTCGAACTTATTATTGGCTCATGATATCATGTACGTACAACAATCGTAGGTTTTCGCGTAAGCATGTTCATTCTTGATTCCCTGGTTGAGCGATTCAGTATGACTATTAGGTGCTATAAAGAATTAGGTAAGTTGCTTTGCTCTCTTTATAAAAATACATATGAAACTTACTTCATAGAGTTCATATAAATATTACATACGAATTTTACAGTACAATCTTGAAACACACTCAGCCTGTGAAATTTACTAGATGGTAGAAATTTACCTAGAAGCAAATTTATCTGTAAATTGTAGGCAACTTTGTTACCAACGATTTTACATGTAATTTTGCTGCAATTTTTTTTACAGTGTATGTATATGGCAAGGAAATTGCCATAATATCAGAGTCTTGACTTGTTTATGTTTCTCTGGCCTGCCAGGAGTATCTATTTGCGACAGTGAGTTGTTTTTTATCTGAAAAGGGTTTATTGACACGTTCGTTCGACATTACGTCATGTCTCCATCTTAGGTCGTTGTTAAGGCGTAATTTTTTTTTGGCTAAAGCATCCCTTTAGTAATATCTGGTTTGTGTCTTCCTATTTAGGCGAGATTGTCCAGAATTCCCACTGCAATCGACTAGTGGAATTTACGGACTACACGAAGCCGCCCGCTTCACCTCACCTACCGGTTATCCGCAATTAAGGTACACTCTTTTTTTTATTGTATAACTCTTGTATTTTGTCTCAATAAGCTGATAACTTAATGTAAATCTTTTGTATTTTTGTAACAATTAACTCAGTTCAGTTATGCATATGGTGGTGGTTTTAATACATCTAAAATATCATCAAACTTTATTTTAACTAAATGATATAAGCTAATTTTGTTCTTTATTGATCGTACCTAAAAGAAATTTGTGAATGACTCGTAAAGCAATTTTGACTACTATGTAGTACCCTTACAGCATACATAATCCATGTCAGGCATCTTTTTAATATCACAGCTACCGGTTTGTAGATCCATAGATACGAAGATAAGAACCACACAGGCAGTAGAATTAAGAATCCGATCAGGAGACTTGCTATAGCTGTGACTAGACTTATCACAGTACGAGACAACTTTATAACTCCGTTTGACAGCGGCCCTGTTTCTTCCGGCTCTGGAGATTCGATTATTTTGATAAGGAAAGTGCAAGTCAAATTTAATTATAAAAGCCTGGAGAGCAGCGCGTGTAATTTGACAACAATAGGAATTGAGCGGAACGATATATACATATAAGATGTGTAAGGAAGAAGGATTTATAAGCCGGATGTTGTACCTACGTTATGAATACAAATAAGTGTGTAGTATTTTGAGGAAGGAAATGCAGTTTAATATTTGGTAAAACTTTTGTATAATTTTGTTTTCCTAAACCCACTCTTCGATGGGACATCCTGTACAGAAAGGAAGACAAGAAAACGTTTCTCTCACTCTGTCGATTTCCTCCGTAACCGTAAATAAAAAAAAAACAAATAACCTTCTCTTTTCTCTCTCTCTCACACACACACATACACCAACCAGCTTTACGACGAGGCCAGTCAGGAAACGCCACACAGTCCTTTTGTCAGACGTATAATAGAGTAGTGGTCGTCATTTACGCAGCCCAATATAATGGTCTTTTGTGCCGCCGTTGTTAAGCGGCCTGCTTTTCGAAAAAAGTGCTGTCTAATCCAGCGGCACACAGTAGAAGAATAATTACCCATACCCGGTGATCCTACACATCGGCTCTCATCAGCGGTAACAGGAGGTTGAAGTATTAAAGAAAGACTATTCTTTGGTGGGAAAATGCGTGATACGACTACGTCTTGGGATGGTTGTTTTAATTTAAGTTGCATTATTTTTGAGGAGTTTCTCCTTCATTGTCTTTTGTTGCTTTATAAGGTGTTTTAGTAATATAAGCAAAATGATTAAGCAATAAAAAAATTAACAAGGTTTTAAACTAGATTATAATGACTTTGAAATAATTAACATTAACTTCAAATTCCGCTCTGGACACTTACGATAATCGGTTTTTCCGGGGTCGTAATATTGATTAGGATTTGGCTCTATGGAGACCTCACAAGCAAGAACTTCGGCATTACAACCCTAAAAAAAAATGTAAGACAAGACAAGTTATTTATTATAAATGTTAAGACTAGAAAAACACATTAAAGATCATAAACATACAAAAAAATCAGAAAAGTATTTGTAAACATAGTAAGTATTCGTAACCATCTTCAGAAGATGCCTGTAGCTTCATTCTGTATTTGGTGGTCGTCCAATGTGTCTATAAAACATCAAAGGTGCCGACAAGTTATGCAGTCTGCATTGCTGTACGGTTATTTTGGCTGAATGTCATGAGCTTTTTTATTTTTATTTAAGGGGAGGTTTACATATATTTGACTGGAAAAATCGATTTTTGGTTTTTTGCATTTTTTTAAAGCTCCAAATATCTAAAATACATGGTTAAAGCGGTTTCGTAATATTCGCATTGTTTAAGCCGCTACGGCTTATTAAAAGAGCGGGTGTACCGAACACAAACGGAGCATATTAGATGCAATACCATATTCGACTCGGGGCTACTCGGGTCGAAATACCATACTTATTGTTTCTTAGTATATGTAAAGTTGTCTTTAATGATTGTAAATGTCACTACAGTCGGGGTCACAAATAAACGACAGAGTAGCTATTTATATTATAATAATACGAAACAATTAGATCCGAAATAAAACGCACATTTGAAGAAACTAGTCTAACAATATTTCTTTTACTTAAAACACACTTTCTCACGCTTTAAAAAAGCAAGTCAAAACTGCGCCAATTTGAAACTAGAGCAAGGTACGGCGGAATATGATGGCAAAGGTAACCGCACTACGGATCATCAGAGTAGCACAGGAAAAATGGAAGTCGATGCGATGCCATAAAAGAAATTTTCGCACGCTTTCGTATAGGCGACTGAGACAAGACAACTTTTTAAGCAATTCGTGGTTTTTAGTCGTACGAAGATGTTACTATCATAAGAAAAAAGACAATGCGTTGGAGATGTATAAAAAAGAATGACTGGACTTTGAGGAAAGGGCGCTGGTGAACTGACTGACAAAGTTATTGATAATTTAACAGTAGAAGAGTAGTGTACTATGGACTGGCAATTAGACAACATCCAGATTCTGCATAAAAAAATTAAGGTAGTTATTTGGGCTACATTTCATTATAAATGTTCAACCGACGCGGATCCACGACATATTTATTGTCCAAAAGTGCTAGACAGCCTGTGTAAGTGGCGCGCTGCAGAAGCCAAGGTTTAGCTTGCTTCATTCAAACATGACCCTCTTTTGCAAAAATCAAGATGCTATTAGGCCGATTTATGAAGTTTCTACAGTGATTTATTGCAAAGATGCATTGGAAAAATTGTCAAAAACTGAAACGACTCTTTTAATTCATGTGTGTAGAAACTAGCTCCAAAAGATTTACACTGCGAGTCACAAACAATTCAACTGCTACCTACATTGCCGCAAATTTATTCAATGAAGGTTACTTTTCTGTATTACGAATAATGAATGCGTTGGGAATTGCAGTAGGACTTGATGCCAAAAATTTCGTCGTCAATTCTGATCGTCAGCGCATACAACGGGGGCAGAGCAGGATATGTCCAGCGCTGCAAAACTCGCTGTGCTGTCTAAAGGGAAGCAACAAATTTTGAAAATGCAGAAGTATGAAGAAGAAGAAGGATTAATATATGGTGCTGGAATAGCTGACTAAGTGTATGGAGAACTATTTGTAAAAATGTTTGCCGCGAAACTTTGAACGTGTTTCTCTTGAAACATGATTTTTCAAATCTGCGTAAGTTCTAGTTCTTCAAGTGTTCAATATATCAACTTAATTCTTTTGTTTTCTTAATGTAAACAGTTTTTATTGGAGGTTATACCTATATTACACTAAAAATTACAATATTCCACATTTTTATATCCAATCATACACACAAAAGAAATAGAAAATAATCAAATTAAAGTCTAGGTACTTGCCACATTGTTTGCTTTCGACTTATTTGGTTAAATTTAGGTATAACCTCCAACAAATTTAATATATTTCTAACTCTTTTTTTTATTTTCAATTTCGGATCACTTTTGTGTACGCTAGAGTTTACGCAGTTTGACCGTGTTTTCTGGACACACTGCTACCTAGATACAAATAGCGAACGTTATAGTGCTCTTGTCATAAAAAAATATATATTTTTTTTATTGTTCAAGTTTTAATATATTTATTAACAAAAAGCCGTATTTCGTATATCTTTTTCTTTGTCTGAAAAAAAGCTCAAAGTTTTTGGTACTTTTCCGATTAATATATATATATATATTATATATTATAATAATAATATAATATATTATATATATTGCTATGTCTGGCACGCCCGGGTTTCGGAAATTTTAAATGTGTATTTTTAATTTATTCCATATCAGCCTTGTCAAAACAATGTTAGAGTTTCCACTATTCTTATTGTTGTAAATTTTGTTAAGAATTTTGATTTAATTATTGGTAGCTTTTTATTTGGACAGTGCTGTATATTTAATCTCATTTATTTGTACATTTTGCGTACTCCTGTATTGTATAGTTTATTTGCTAGTTTTTCCTTAGCGTTGCGCTGTGCGTTGAACGCACGAATTGTAAATTTCATATATATGAGAATGTTACCTTGAGGCCAGAGGAGGTTATCAGATAGAACGAGCCCGCGTTTTAGATGGTTTTTTGTTCTCTCGGTTACCGTTGATGGTAATCTTTTCAGTTAAGATGTAGTCCGTTGTTGAATTTAAAAATCGTCTATCTAGTAATTTAGTTAATTAGACTATATATTTGTGCACATTACATGTAAGGCTTTTTAATTATATTCGTTTTAGAAGTAAGCGCGTTTAGAGTTTAAAATTTTCCGTTTTTTATTAGTAATTTTCAATTTAATTTTATTTTATCACCTCGGGGCAGGTGAAGTGAAGCTGTTGAGCTTAGTTTGTATTTCATTGTTAATTTTGCTTGTTTCTTTACGTCATTTGAATTAAATTTTTAGTTTGCTTTGAAATTTTAAAACCACGTGGATTTTTTTTGTGGTATAGAAAGTCCTTCTAGAACGAATTCACCATTTTGTTTGCTAAAGGATTTGCATTGTCCTTTTTAAATTGTAGAATCTTATGCAGGTTTGTTTTATGCCAGAATCTTATATTTATGGTTTTCATTTCCCCTGTAAATTGTATCAAATGTTTTTTTTTCTTTTTTTTTAAATAAAGTTAATGATTGTAAATATCATTTTGAAAATCACTAGTTCTTTTATTTTTGAATCTGCCATTTCAATTTTTGGGAATTTTAATGAAAGTCATTTTTGCAACCGCCCACTATTACTTTTTAATAAAGTTTCTTTGAGATTTAAGAATCTCTGCGCCCTTTTAAATCATTTTTGCTGAGCTAGCTAAAATTATAATTTTGTCATTTTTAATTTCTCTTTACTTATATGCTTGGACCATCAGTTCACAGCAATATGTAAACCTCCCCTTAATTAAAATATACCTATTTACAACCAGATGTGTTTTGTTATTTTAATATTCTGTTAAAATTTAATATTTTCATGAAAACAACATGTATCTTAGCTTTATAACGTAATCACCTAGATATGACTTTCGAAACATAATAAATCCCTTGTGCACAATACAGACATCTTTCTGAAGCATCTCCGACATAAATTTTATTTATCGCGTCGTCCGTTAGATGCGCGCACGCCTTCTCGTGTCGACTTTTGACTGTCGAAAACGGCCATTAGGCCTCCCTTTCGGAAAAAACGCTATACATAGTCCGATATGGCCCGTAAATTAGTAAGAGAAAGTAAGTAATTGGCTCCGAATGAAGCGATAAAAATGAGGTCGACACACCGGCACACTACTATATAGAGAACAGACGCAACGCGTTCCGATTATTCATATTTACGAGCGACGAGTTGAAAAGTCGAATTTCGTTAAAACGTCCGACGTCAATTTGTACGGTAATTAATTGCGTTTCGCTTTTCGACCGTGCAGGAGAGATAAAATATGATTAAGTGGGTCTCGGGTGTGTAACACATGTCGTATAAGTCCTATACATCTGAGCACATAGCAATATATACATAACATGCATGGATGCTTCGTCGGAAATTTTATTTCTTAGTGTTTAATGGCCATCTCTGTCAGTGGATTAATTAATCGCCGCAATTATATTATAATTGAAAGGCCGTGAATCGATTGCAGAATCAATAAAGAAATCACCATAAATTACTGTGTGCGGACGTCTCGGCGAGAAAGCACCTTAATTAATGGACCGAACATCGGCTTAATTCGATCCTAATTACGCGGACACGGTAAAAGAGTGACGTGGAACGGGAACGCGGCCTTTTTTATGTCTCATTCGTTGAACGTCTGATCGTTTGGCCGACGTGAGATTATTCGTGGCGTATGCAAATTGGCCCGCGTCAAATAGCGATCGGTCAAAACATACATTTTATGTATATGCATATACGTCTATTAAAATTAATGTTATATTATATTCTTGATTGATGTTAGCAAATTAATTCCCTGTCAAGAGTAGTGTTTAAACTCGAGTTATGTTGCGAGAAAAAAAGCTTGTAGCACAAGTAAAGACTTTCAAGGATTTCACTACTTGATGTACACGTTTTATTTATTAAAATGTATAATGAAATAATTGCTATTAGTAATTGTGTACCAATAATAATTATTTTTATGAAAAACACTGAAAAACCCATTTGATTGGTTCAACAATATGTTTAATAGAATTAACTAACAAAATGTTTTGTTAGTTTTTCGATATTTTAATCTCGATCAATCTCGTTGTATATAAATACAGGGTGATTAATTTTAATCGAGAAATCGAAGTAGATTAACTCAATGTATCTTTTTAAACTTAAGAAATATAAAAAGGATAATAAATTGTTTGATATTATTATCAATGTTTGATATTATTATCAAACAATTTATTATCCTTTTTATAATATTTCTTAAATTAAAAAGATACATTGAGTTAATCTACTTCGATTTTCTCATGTTAGCGTATACAAAACCGTGAATTTTAATTTTCATTTCTGTTTATCAGTTAATAAATATAAACCTAAATCATACTTTCAAAATTTCATCACACCATCTTACGCACTATCCCTTCCTTGACATGCATGCCAAATTTCACGAATTTCCATCAATAAATAAGAAAGTTATAGAGGATTTAGTAGATCGATGCACCGTGCATTGGTCAATGGAATGCGGATCAGGTTGGGGTGAAATTCGTTTTCGTGGCCAGGACTACGCTTTCCTATCTTAACGGCAATAAGACAGACAAAGCCGGGACGATAGAGTGGGGATAAAATGGGCTACGACCTTGTCTATCTTACGGGTCGCTATGTAATTTTGCTGTTGCGTTTGTTGCACGTTGTATGGTAGACGTGAATTCCAAAACGCGCGGGCTGGTTTAAGACAGAGAAGGTGCCTCCTTATCTGTCGTACACACCTTATGGTCGGTTTGTTTATCGCAAGTAGATTCGGAACTAGCGGGCCGATTTTAAAAATTCTTTCACATTTATGAAGCGCGCAGAATTTTTTTGAATGTTGGAATTAATTTTTATGAAGGGAATGGAAGTATTTTTTTTTCTCGATATGATGATTGTGTTTATGAATTATTAATATTCTTTATTAACCTATATTTACATTTGTAAATTTTTTATTTTATTCTAAACATTTCCACATAGTTTTTTTTTTTTAATCCAATAATATTTAGTTCGTTGATGGTTTTTCAAAATTATTTATCTTAATTATTGTGTAGGAATTATTATGTTCTATACTAATAGAATTTGTTAATACTAAATTGTAGTAAATTAAAGTTTTTATAAGACAATACCTACAACACATTAAAATTGTTAATTTAAACTCTATACACATGTTTACAATATACAGGATGTATCTAATAAAAAAGTAAATTTTGCTTGGGTGTTAAGTACACGACATATAAAGCACAAACCCGCCGAAACCGGATTTCGTCAATAAAAAATTAAAAAAAGTAAAATTTAGAGCCAAAAATGGTTTAGTCCGGGCCTGATGCAAAGAAAGATTATGTTAAGCACCCGCTAACGTGGTATTATGTATAAATACATTGCACTCATTTAGTATTATTCTTGATGGTATGCCGTAAGTTCATTTAACGTCGTTCTGAATAAATAAAGGCCCTTGTAAAATAAAGAAAAACTGAAGGCATTTTAAATTTCTTCTTTTTATAAAATAAACATTCCTTATTTGTTAAGACATTCTACGTAAGTCTACAAAGTATTATTTTTAATATCCTGATAAGACGTTCGAGTTTCACCGGATATGCGACTTCAGTAGTTACAAAAAACGTAAATATTTCTTTCGCTTTGTCGAATCGAGAGTTAGTTGTTAATAAGCGGTCCCACATGATTCTGAGTTATTTCTTTTGGATTTATTTAATCAATAATGCAAAATGAATTGAATCGAATTACACAGAAATAAATGTAGATACAGAAAATTTGCAAACACGCCTTTTTACTAAGATGTCGTGCGAAAATGAATCTATACATTCCGCGCTTTTGCCGATGCATCAAGCTTCGATTTCTTTATATGAAATTATGATGGTCCTGAAAAGGATCGTTTTTTCGAGACGGGAAGAATTTAAATAAAATGTTCGAAGTGGCTTACACTCCAAGCGGCGATCCACACAAAACTAACAGCGGTAATGGCTAAATGATAGTGGTATGTGGGGGTATACTCGGGACAGCATTTAGATTGGACACAGGTGCGGCTCTAGCCCACAGCATTTATAAAATATTTTTTTTCTCGTTAATGCTTACAGATAGACCCCCTATGGATTAAGACTTTTTGATTGTATATGATTACAGCTGCTACATATTATTATATTTACCTATATATCTGATATACCCTGTATAAATCTTTTTTTTGTCATAATCAAAATCATGTTTACAGTGTGTTTCATGTTTTTTTAAGGCAGTTAAATTACTAGCAGATTTGTGTTCTTGTAAACGGGTTTTTAAATATTGCATAGTTTGTCTAATATAATGTACTGCATCCAGTTACTGATGGCCGGCCACAGTTGGCGCCCTATTCAAAAATATAAACCCCACGTCCTTTGCTCACGGTTTATGAGCAGCGGCAATATATGCTCATTACGCATTTTTACCAGATTATCTGAATATCTGATAAGCTGTGGCGTCATTTGTCATTGGAATAAAACGATTTACTGCATCTTTTTAGTTTAAGAGATCTTTAAAAGAGAAATATTAAATCATTCTGTACAATGTCTACAGGGTAGCTGCAGGAAAATTACTGGTATCTCGAAAAACATACGACATACAGAGTTTTGGTTAATTAAAATAGAAAAAGAAGCGAATAATATGCATCAGAGAGATATTCTAAACAAAGATACACAAAATGAACATTCATTTACTTTTTTAAATTACAATATTCTTCTGAGTCTAAAGAACCCATTATGAATGGCACCTTACTATTACAGTATTTTCAACTGGTAATTGATTATTCATGCAAAAAAAAGCTATTTTACCTAACGGCGACAAAATAGCGATTCTGGCGCCGAAACAATACAATAATCTGCCTTGAAAAACCCAGCCTAACGTCAGGTGATTACTCGCGCATTGCTGAACGAAAACGGACCATTACCTAAAGAATAATAGAATAGTTCGACCCGCAATAGATCATCCGAATGGGCGTCTTGACTCGAACAAAACGCCGAGGTGCAGCTATTGTAGGCTAAAATTGCACCTAATCATCCGTACAACGCAGTTCGGCGCAAAGTATTAACCTTCCACCGTGCTGGGAACGGAGACAGGTCTGACTGCGGTGAATTTATGTGTTTTTCTTGAAAGTGTAGGTAATTACCGTGTTGTATTAGGTGGGTTTTAAGTAAAATATACGCTTGTAACGTTGGAAATCTTCTACGTCGATAATCACTATGTTTTGTGCATTATTTATTACCTTGGTTTGGAACCGACAAGTTATATGGAACTTCTACGAATTTAAAATGATTTTAAAATGGAAATATTTAGTATAATAATGCTTTTTAAATTGAATATCTTTATAAATAATGCTTCGCGCTATGTATTTGTTAGCTACTTAATATGTTTTGTTGTTGAAATGAAATAGAAGAAGCGCTACCTATGCGACAATTTGTGTACTAAGTTTTTAATGTATTTGCTATGCTATATGGGGAGAAAACTGGAATAAAAAAATAAAATGTGATATTTTTACTTCAATGTATATACTTGTTTGTTTTTTAAACAAACCTTTCTTTTTTTTTTCTAGTCATGGCTATCCAAAATCTTCGTATTACACGAATATTACGGCATTTCTCGATCGTCAAACATTCGTAAACTGCCCCATTGGCGTTAAATCTTTCTAAATTCAAGACACTTCTCTCGGTATCAATTATTTTGACATTTAATGTAAAAATTATTTCTCGTTCAAATATTGGTTGTCTCTTTTACATTTTGTATCAGTGTTGGGCAAGATAGGAGAAGTGAATAAATTTCTACAGCGGCTAGATACACCAGTTTATTCAGTCTTGAGTAGGGGACATAAACACGAGTAGGGGAGGGTGGGGCAAGATGTGGTCACGAGGCGTGATGGGAACATCGTCTTATCTACGAAACGACAGTAAGCATCTGTCAAATAATAGCAGTCCTAATTTTGACAAGTGCTGTTTTATGTTTGTTGTAATGTAGGACACTTTACTAGTCGTAATAACAAAGTTATTGCTGTTTGTGCGTGAACTTTGCAATTTCCAGAATTTCGTTATTATTTTGATGGTGAGTTCAACGGCCAATATCGGAAGCATAAGTAAATTATTTACAACTACACTTTTTTGTGCTTATTAATTGACATGTATTGCATGTATTTTCTATAGTGTGTTATTTGTTTATTTTAAATATTTAATATGTTATTATAACACAACCAGAAGATGTCCTAAAGGGGCTAGATGGGGCTATTGGTACGGGGCAACATGGGGACATCATTATCTCACTCTTCAGTCTGGTCCGTTATGCCTGGATATGCCATTATGCTTTCTCGAAGACATAATGCCTATTTCTCATGTTAGGAATAAAGTACAGGTTCAATCAAAGCGTAACAAGGGAAAGACAACAATCCTTACAAGCACTACGCATAAAAATCTGCTACAAGAAAATAGAAGTCTAGAGAATCCCTAAGGCAACTAGAAGTGCTGAGGGAGAGTTAAAAGGAAAAAAAATGACAAAGTAGAAAACAGAAGAGATCAAGAAGCCGAATTTTGTAAGGAAAGCAAAGAGATAGATTTTTAGAAAACGTCAAGGAAATAATCAAGTTCTTCTGTTGAGGAGGATGAGCTCAATGTTAGTATTGTAAGGGAAGTATTGATACAATCCATGGATGGCGAGTTGGTACATGGAGCTGTGCGAATAACGTGGATGAGTTCGTCTTCTATTGTCTCCAATTGTGAAGATTAAGTTTAATATTCTTATCGTTATTGTATTTTTTTTATTTTAAGTGGTTCCGCTTTAAAGAGTTTAAGCTTTGTTCCTGCATGTTTTTAAGAATATTTTAAGAATCTATTTCTTTTTTACCTATTACCTAATTTATGGTACGACCCATTCTTAACTGGAACCCTATCTTGCTCCCATGAGGACAAGATGGTGTATTTACACATTTTTTTCAAAACTTTCTCAGAAAATCAAGAGTACCATCGAAAAAATTTAAATTGTAAATACGACCCATCTTAACTGGAACCACAGCTTGCCCCCATGGTAGGGCAAGAAGATGTTATTACACATTCTGTTCAAAAACTGTTCGCATAACAGCAAGATACCATCGAAATAATTGGAAATTCATCCATCGACAGATAAATGTTAAAGATACAACAAGGCGTACTTAGAACCGTGATATCAATTCGCAATCCTGATGCAGATGTCTAAGCTTATGTTCCCATCTTGCCCCACTTCCCCTATGTATAATCGTTGTAGAAATTTATTCACTTCCCCTAACTTGCCAAACACTGTCTTGTATGTGATTTGTATTGAAAATCAATTAAAAATTCAATAAACCTTATTTGACAACTGAATATAGATTTGTTGCGAAGAATTAAAATTTTCTCTTTTTGCCGATAGATGTCGATAGTTTGACAGGTGTAATTTTATTAAATTATATGATTTATAGTTTTGCTTAATAGTATTTATTCTTTTTGAAACATGATTTTTCTAAAATGTAAATTATCTACCATCTGATGTATTTTCCTCGAAATTGATCTTTTCTATTAACAATTGGCGATACAAATGGATGCTTTGAATTGAAAATTTATGTGATTTTTAAATTATATTATAATATGTTAACAAAAATATTTGGTTGAAGACAACAAACTGTTTTTCCCGTGTGCCAGCCGGTATTTTATAGCAAATTTCCATTAAGAAGTCAGTTTTTTGCCCAATACCCTAAAACTCGCTTCTCTTTGTTAATAACTTTAAGATTTTGACAAATTTACGCAGTTATATCCAACTATATTCGATAATTCTATTGCAAACATCGCGAACATTAATTTGCCGTGCAATTGACACATTTCAGCCAATAAAATATACTAATCTGAGTTTCTAAACGTATGAGAATTATTTAAATAATCTTGTCTAAATAAAATGCGATTTCAATTCGCATCTTCACTTAACACCTCCAGCTAATATCAATCCGCCAATTGATCTAATGGAAATCTTATTTGCATATTTGTAAATGCACTTAGGTATCTAATTTTATGACATCCTAAAATAAACTTTAAGCCTTATTTTTATACAATAACCCATCCATTCGTATAACGTAAATAAAAATAAACCGCCCTCATTCGAATATACCCCTATAACACTTTTGGGGTATTCATAAACAATGCACCAACATTGTGTTTACGGACGGGCCGTTGTAGTATACCATAAAAATTAAATGCGAGAAACAGGGGCTTTTGTGAATCGTTCTCGGCCCGTCGATTGCTGTGTTATTTCCATGGAAAATAGACGAAAATAAATAACGCGGACCCAGGTGGCGGTAACATAAATATAGTATTTATTATCAGGACGGTCTATAATTCTGCGTCGGTTTTTCTTGGAGCGCCCACATAAAGGACCCACCCCGTAGGTAGGTCCCGTTTATTCTTTATGTATGTGGTCGTAAATCTAGCGGTTAGGAAACGGATGCGATATACAAAGACGGATAATTATTAGCGGAGAAGATTGAAGGATACGTTTATGGGAGCCTTTTTACCAAGGGTGATGCGTTAGAGTCTCGTTAAATGGTGATGACAGTAATTATTTTAATTAAATAGAATTTTATTTTAATATGTTGGGTGATTATAAAACTTTAAATCGGTTTCAATTATTATTTATATCATCAGTGTATAATATTAGCTGTGTCGTAAAGTTATCCTTCTAAGAAGATTATTAATGTAAAGTATGAACAAGCTTGGGCCTAATACAAAGTCTTGGGGAACACCGACAGTCAATTCTGTAAAATATTTTTTTTTGAAAACTGTCAAGTTAGCGTCGTTTTCCAAAAAGTGTTCAATATTTTAATTGAAATTTAATACCACATAATTTGACAATTATCTCATAAATTGACTCAGACTAGGTCGAATGTATTAATGTCATCTATCAATAATGTCACATATTATAAGTTGTACAGTTTCATCATGTCAATGTCACTTACTTTCCGCCCTAGGGAGGAAAAGTACAACTCCTCTCTAGGGACTGCTGACAACTGCTGAGAAAAAAATATTTTTTAGCTGGCTTTGAAAAACGAAAATTCCGAATTCTGTGTGCAGTTACAAATCTGTATCGAAAAAATTGTATTCAAATTATTCCTATTTAAATGGATCTTCAAAAGCTGGAAATAACTGCAAATACATGGTAATGGTAGTATATACCATGTTGTCTAAAAAATGACGTGAATCCCTAAACCCAGGACCTATCGCAACAACACACACAAAGCACGCTTTTGCAACTTAAAAACTTTAACACAGGGTAAAGAATTTCCCCAAAGTATAACAGCGTAGATTAAGTGGCTGTGAAATAGTGAGCAGTAGTTAACCGATAAAATAACATTGGGTTCAGCAAGGTTT
This sequence comes from Protaetia brevitarsis, assembly GCA_004143645.1. Lineage (NCBI taxonomy): Eukaryota > Metazoa > Arthropoda > Insecta > Coleoptera > Scarabaeidae > Protaetia > Protaetia brevitarsis. The sequence continues at coordinate 84,535 of RXPK01003223.1, forward strand.
TTAAGTTTGCGTAAGATATAAATTGTACTAGATAACCTTTTGCACAGATCTCATTTATGTGATGTATCCATGAAAAATCGCTATGAATGGTGACACCAAGAAACTTGATTGTATCAAATGCCTCACCACCCCCACACAAACAGAAGTGTATTAGTCTGAGTTTTCTCGACATTCAGTTTCAAATCATTCGACGCAAATCTCTCAGCATCGGCCAATATCCGATATTTTAGACGGGGTATTCACACCCTCAGCTGATGCTATGTATGTATGTATGTAAATGGAAGGGTGTGGTTACACTGCGAACCTAAAAGATCTATTGTGTTCCTATTCTTGCTGCTTTACAGCTGGCCTTCCAATCCTATTCCTTTTAGAAGTGTAGATGTCAGAGGGCCCCAGTCTAGGTAAGTCTCCCTCTTCGATTTCACATGCTCCCAGGTGCAATGCCCTCGAGTTGCACAGTGCTAGCGCAGTTTGAGAGGAAGTGGATGATGTTTCATCCCTGTCCTACAAAACTGCATTCAGGATCTTTTTCCACTCCAAGCTTACTCAGGTGCCTTTCAGTCTACAATGGCCTGAAAATACTCCTGTTAATATGCGAACATTGTTCTTACTCAGGTTGATGCATTCTGTAAACTCTTCTGGTTATAAGTCTCAGAAGAATTTTACTTTGCCTCATTCACTGGAGATTTTCCCAGTAACTGGATTTTTCTCTGCTCATTCCAATTTTTAGTTTCTTCAGTATTGTACTGCTACTTAACACGCAAAAGGTTCAGGCCCTACAAAGGCATTCCACCCCTTTTTTTGCGAGGTTATCCGTTATTTCGTTTCCTTCCACTCCTGTGTGACCCGGAACCCACAGGAGGGTTACTTTTATTTCTTTTGCCTAGCTCATTTAGTTTCCCTAGGCATTCCCAGAACCATCTTGGAGCTGATTCATATGAGTTCAGCGCCTTGATGGCTACTTGACTATCAGACACGATGATAATCTCCTGCTTCCGATAGTTTCCTATCCATAATGAACTGAAACACATCTTCCAATAGCGTGTATGTCCGCCTAAATATACTGGGTATTTTCCCAAGCTTCGAAATATGTAGTTCTAGGCCCATATATTCCTTCCTTATGCGAATCTTTTCTGTATCGTTCCAATTTTAGTACATGTACCGCCGAAAGCGTGTACCAGCTGATGCTATCAAAGTGGTATCATCTGTATACATAATACACGGTCAGGTGAAATATATTCACAAAAAAAAGTAATTTACATAAATGATAAAAAGAGGTCCGAGAACAGAAACTCGAGGAACTCCTTATATGATAGTATGAGATTTGGTAATATTATTCTTCACGTCAACAAATTGCGATGATAAATTAAAATTTCGAGTTAATCATTATTTTTTTTTAATAATTTTCAAAGCATTCGTTGACGGCAATTAATTACTGACGTCATCAATCAATTGAAAAATTGAATTAAAATTAGATTAAATTATAGCTTAAACAGTTAGCACTCAATATTTATTTTCTAATATTATGTACATTAGAGAATTATTGTTATACAATTAGTCAACTACCTACCCAAAGATTCCGTATAATATTTGTATAGAATTACTAAAAAAATTCCCACACAGAATCATTTCTAAGCCATCACCAACAGCACTGACTCTTTTATGTCTAGCATCTCTCTTTCCTTTATCTTCCAAATTGACTATTGTTGTTGCATACGGGCCGGCAATAGGCAAATTGATTTACTACCCGCAGGAGAGAAATGACAATACGACGCCAAGAATAATGACCTACCGGAGATGCAGGACAAAAGAAGTACGAGAGCCATTTGTCATGACCGCACGCAACACCTATAGTAGAGTCTTGCCTATATTGCGATCGCTCTAATATGCTCTGCCCATTTCATTGCGACAGCCTCAGGAATGGTAAAGTTGGATACACACTTGTGCGGTGCTTGTTTCGTGATACTTTGGTTAGATAAAATTGGCGTAATTAATCTAATTTCTTTGAACACGTGTGTATCCACCTTTATTATCGAAGAAGATTTCTAACAAACCCCGTGTTTACCCCTCCAAGCAGAAAGCGCAACACATCACGTTGACGCCGATCGTAATTTGCGGTCGATAGCAGCTGTTCCTCGATCTCTTCACATCCTGCATCACGAAAGCTTAAGTAGAAGAAAAGTGGTAGCAGCGGCCGCAATATAGAAGAGACATTGTTTGTCACATGGAAAGTGATGGTGCCAGACCTTTGTTTACTGAAACGCGTGACTGACTAGGATTTTACATTATTCCTGCGGGCGATACGTCTGAAACGAGTGGCGCACATCAATTCGAGCAATACAGACGCCATATGCACTTCTCGGAACCATATATCAAGCTCGGTCGTAAAGATACGCGGCTGTTGGGTCGTAAATTATACGGATAACGCTGTCCTTTTTGATTTGGTAATGACGTGGAAGTAAAGCGAAGTGATACACATACTGGGTGGGGTATAAATAATGCAGAGTATTACATCTCCTATTAATCTGCAATGAAAAAGTTAA
>RXPK01003224.1:0-35811 GCA_004143645.1 Protaetia brevitarsis
ACAGATACGAGGTTCCTGAAAGCAGATCCGGATCTGAAGCTTCAAATAGTTTCGATCTGAGGTTTCGAGTAATGAATCCGGAGCCGAGGTTCCGGATAGCAGATCTGGATCTGAGTTTTCGGATAGTGACTCCGGATCCGACGCTTCGGATAGCGTAATCCGATAGTAAATTATCTGGATCCAAAATTATCCGGATCTGGATAACAACACTAATCTGTATTCTGAAAATACATTATTTCAGATATGAATTTCAACGTCGAATTGTTGAAAGACTAGTTATTTTGAAGGCTAATTCTTTTGCGCCAATTTTCTTGCCAGTGCGAAGTTTATTTTGTTTAAAGATAATAGCTTATTTGCTTTCTGTTAATAAAATCATTTGGTATAAAAGGGGTTGTACTTATTATAGTATAAAATTATAAAGCTTGTATTGGCATATGTGCAATAAATACTAATATATTTGTAGTTGCATTTGTTTACATTTTAGTTGTATTATACTATACTGCACAGACCTGCTAATAGTGTAGGTGCCTAACTTTTTTTTATTATGAAAGTGGAGATATGTTTTAAACGACATAAACACACGAGTTTTGATCCTTTATTTTTGCATTCAATGTTCTCTTATGACTGGAATTTCTGTAACTGTAAGGGTACATGGCGAATCTATATTGAGGGTACCCGTAAACTTCAAAATATAATCGAGATGGTTTGGGATTGTATTAGAGAACTGAATAGCCTCACAGATCGCAATAATCACTTCGCTTTGGATGTCCAGACATTCGGCAATCAAAGCAAACGAAAAAAACGAGTTGGCAAGGAAAGGATCACCAACTTCATATATAAGCCCAGAACTAGTTGTGCGAGTGCCCAAAAATGCAGCACGAGAGCAAATAAGAAGTTAAGTAAAAGAAAAACACAAAGAACACTGCGATAAAACAGGCAAACCCATGGACCGTTTTATTAAGCGACCAAAGAAGAAAACCCAAGAACTACTGCAGTTTAGTAAGAATCATCTTCGTACCATCACGGGTCTTTTTACAGGCCACTGTGAATTGAAAGGATATCTACAGAAAATGAGGATCAACTGCAGACTTTGTAATAGGATGACAGAGAACGCTCACAACATTCTGCGCGAATGCGAGGGTCTGGATGCAAACAGTCAGACAGTTTTTGCCAAGCCAAAAATGAATCCAGAAGGTTATCAACCAACCGGAGTACAGATTGCTGCAGGATGTCAGGATACCAGAATAGGTGATATAATGTAATGAGTAAAAGAAATAGGAGACCAAATATAAAAAGCCAAGAAGCTGCAGTTTTCAGGACACATGGACTCTTAGAAAAGGTGCATAGGATATCAGTTCCTCTGATAACAGTTTTAAACCTAAAATAAAATTGAAAGTCTTCAAAGTACACACAGATAACACTACAGAAGTAACAACTTGAACAAAGTATCCACTTATAGAAAGACTGAAGAATTGACGATATTATCAGTATATCAGTTTATAGCTTTCTTCTTCTTCTTCATCTTCTTTAAATAACATTGGCTTCGGGCGGTCGACCATTCTAGACAATTACGCAGTAGTCTATATGAAGGACTACGAATTATCGCACCCAGTTTCAATAGTTTCCGATTCATTAAACCCCTGCTCTGTGCCGTATAATAAATAGTTCATGCAGAAGACAGAACTCGAGAGACACAATTAAAAGATCATATGTACACAAACTTTTCTTGCTGTAGAGTCATTGTAACACCACAAATGCGCGCACGGAAAACACAAAGAAGAAAGAGAAGAGAAGCAAAGATATAAAAAGCAGAGCAAGATGAATAGAATGTCAAAAACTACTATAAGTCAATTATTCCATGACTAAATAAAAAAATCATAATGGTGGTTACCCTTAAAGTTTAGGTTCTGAAGCACTTGCACCAAGGAAGTAGGGTAATCCAAACACAACGTGATAAGGACACAATGACAATTCGCACATTCAATGAGGACGCGCTTCGTGTCTTCTTTCCGGCCACAGGTGGAGTTTGTGAAATACTTCGCATTGATTTTACACAGTTGTATCGAAGAGGAATTATGATTCAATCTAATTCTGCATAAAGTAGGAAAAAAAACAAGCTTTGAAATTGTGGAACGATGGAATTTTCAAAACTGTAGGAGTCACATAGTAAAATTTTGCTTTATCACGGCAGAAGCCATCTCCTTTCCTCTGCCATTTCTGGTATTGTCGTTCCCACATACTGGTAAATAAGTCTATCTACAGTAATTTGTATTCTGTAAGCTCCTGAGTCCAAGCAAGAGATTCCTTTACCAGCGCGTTCCCCATCTCATTCCTCTAATACATTTATGTCTCCCATACAAACTTCACTTTAAAATCATTCATCTTCAGATTTTCAAACTTCTGTCTAATCAGTAGTCGATAATTATCAGAATTTATGTATAAATTGATACTCATCCATGAATATTTTGATCTTCAGGGGCACAACAACATGACAGCCTTAAAGGAGAAAGAGGAAAGGAACGTGGAAGAGAATGTTTGATAAGATCTTCGTTGTTTGAATGAGTAAAATTGATATCCCAACGAGAAACTTAGTCATACTCAAAATGCTGTTCTTATATCTAGCAATCATTTTATGTTTAATTTTTACATTAGATCTGTCGCCAATGACATCCTTGTAAGAAGTTATAGTGTGAATTGGATCACATTCGTACTAAGAATCATTTAGTAACCAAAGAGAAGATTCTTTTCTATATATTTTTAGTTATATCCACATAAAAGTCGTTTCGGTGATATTTAATACCATCACGTATTCTTAACATTATTTCTGCCACAAGCAATTATTGTAGAAAGAGAAAATATTGTTTCAACACTAAAGAGAGGCACATTATGTACCTTCTGGATAAATTCTGCAAATCTAATTTGTCAGCTTATTGAAGGATTTCTTTATGATTGTAAATAGAATTTATTGACAGTCATCCATCAATTCTCCAATTTTGTTGACAGTTCCTCGAAGGGAAGAAATTAGCAACAGACATTCTTAGAATTGTATATCAAATCTATAAATATATAATTACAGTGTTTTCTTTTTATTACATAAGTAAATTATACGCATACCTTACAGCCGAAGCCTTCTGAAAAAGAATGTCATTAAGAATGTTTTGCATCGATCATTGGGATTACTCATCGGCATTTTTCGGCTGGCTAGTTACATAATTACATACTAATACTTAAACCATATTTGCACTCTACACGCGCCAAAGTTTGTAAACATTTAATTTCTATAATTAATTCTTCTCTAATGAGGTGTTCACATTTTTTTAATTTAACCACCACCATTGTTAAATAATTGTAGTAAATACAACATTCAGTTAAATTAATAGAATTCCTGACAGTTTATTTCTTAAAAATACGTAGAATTTACATTTATTTTATATTTTATTCATTTAAACTACTTAATGAAGAGGTGAAAATATTAAGAGGTAAATTCGTTACCTCTTAACGTAACGTAATCGTACGTATCCATTCACTATATATTGCACTGTTAGTTAATCATTATTTTAATGAGAATGTTTTCATAACTTTTTTTAAAAGAATCTGGGATTGTACCAATATTTAAAAGCGGAAGTAACCAAAACTATGTATTAGTATCTCTAGTGCCTACCCCTTCAAAAATTATTGAATTTAGTTTTAAAACAAGACTGATGAACTACTTAGAGAAGAGCAAACTCTTACAGACATGTCAGTACGGGTATAGAAGAGACAGATCTACTAAAACAACTTTGTTAGACGTCCTAATCTATGTTTCAGATAAATTAGAGAAAAGTAATGTGGTAACGGCAGAGTTTTTGGATCTTATTACGATTTTTGACAGTTTTCCCATGACCTCTTATTGGCGAAGCTCGAGAAAATAGGTATCCGAGGGAAGGCTTCTCTTGTTAAGAGCTACATAGCGAACAAATCTCATAGGGTAGATTGCGCGGATGTGAAATCGTCTATGCGATGTGCTGATTATGGTGTACTCCAAGGCTTCATTTTAGGACCTATCCTTTTCATCTTAGATAATAATGACATCAGCATTACACGTAGCCTGCGCTAACAACACCTGCATTTCTTTCTCTCTCTCTGCATCCTCTCCCGTGAGATAAGCTAATCTTATATTACAAGTTCGAAAAATAAAAATTGTAAAGGAAAATTGTATACATTGTATATGTGCTTTTTTTCTGTTATTTAAATTACCAATGCGTGTTTTACTGTAAGTTTTGTTTTGTCTTGGCAAGAATGAGAAGTGTACTGAAAGCTTTAGGTCATACACATTAAAACATCTATCTATCTGTAATAGTTATGGTTTTCTAATACCGAACAGCTTCAATTTAACAAAATTGAAAAATTGCTAATGAGTAAAACTCAAGGATAAGGATCAAATAATGCAAAGTAGGCAGTGCGCCAAGTCAAAGTAATGTTTCTACTACAAGCTTAAAGAATTTGAATGAGCCAGTTCGATGCGACATCCTGTAAAATAATCGTTTTAATATTAACCTTTATAATTTTCAGAAAAGTAATTGTTGATAAGCAGCTAGCAAACAATTATTTGTCAGATATTTATGAGATCTCGTGAAGGAATCTTTTTCGCCACACTTTCTCATACAATATTTTTTTTTGTACTAATTGGAAATTTCCACCAGCAATTAATGTTTGTTAATGTTAATTTACAGAAGTATTAGAGAGATGTGTTGCAGTTTGTTCGTTAATTCCGTTAATAATGTTAAGAAAACGCTCCTAAAATTATGTAAAAGCTTTCTGGAAAATATCCTGGAATATTTAATGATATAGTCTTTAATTTTTGAACGTACTGGGATATGCATGTATGCTCCTCATATAATATTGATTGGGTATTAGGTAGTTTGGTGCACTTAGGTATTGCATTTTTTTTTGAACTTGATAACGATTTAAAAGATATACAAAAGGAGCTTTCTGGTTTAAGAGGGTAATAGGTTTCCTTCCATACGCAACAATTCTGATGTGTCAACTTTGCAACGTATCATACATGTAACATTTTAAAATATGTTTTACTGAAGATTACTGTTTTAGGATTTAACTATTTTAGTTCAGAGAATTCCCAAAATAAGTCTGTGAAAGTAAATGTTGTTATGTTATGGGAAATGCGTTTTGTTGACAAACATTTGTGCCTACAAGGCTTCCTGTATATTCAAGAACCTTTAAATGTATTATACTTATAAATCTTATAATTAACGTAGTTGGAAATTGCAAGAGAATATATGCAAAAGAATGAAAAAAAAAGTACATGGGGTCAATTTTGTGCATCATTAATGCTTCCACTTAATTAATGCTGAAGTTAAATATTGCAAACCATTTAATAAAGACTGGTGCTTATTTTTAGATATGATGCATTCGATTTAATTCTAAAGCAACCCACACTTTGATAAATTTTTAATATGTTTTTTAAGCAGTCTCTGATATTTTTAATTATTGCCAATCGCTTGTCCTATTTCACTGTCCGCATCTCTTATTTGAGATTCGTTTGAAATTCCGCTTGCTTATCAATTGTTTAAGTTTCACGCGTCATTGCCTTTCTAAAGTGATTACTATTGAAATTATTAAAATTGCTATTTAGATTAGTTATCGTAAACACTTTTGCTTATATCACGGGCAAAAATAGTTTTTTCTTATTCTCGTTTACTTGCCGCATACTTGACATTGTGAAACAAAGCCAATTTTAGCCCGTAAAAATTGTGCAGACAGGTGTTGCAAACTATTTACTAAGTGATAAAATTACCTCTTGCTTTTGTTCCCTAATTAAAATTGTTTGTTTATAAATAACGTTGTTTATTTTGCTACTTACTTACTAGACGTCCTCCATAACGTGGTACTCTTAATTTTTTTATAACCTTCGATACAATGCAATATGGTAATGAAGCTACGTAACAACAGGATTTAGTTTCAGTTTTCCTGCTGGTATACTTGCGCGTAGAATAGTGTATACAAGTATTCTCAAAAGGTTTTGAAATAAGTAGTCTACATGTGTGTAGTCCAATTGGTGCTTAGAATATCCGCCCATTTATGTTTCACATGTACGAAATACGAACTTCCCTTTTCCGAACGAGTACATAGAAACCTGAACGCGCATAGATCCAGTAAATATGCAATGCATATTCATTGGCCTTGTTGATATTTAAATTTCGTTTTCAGTTGCTCTTAGGTGACACCACGTCGTGTTTCGTATGCGCATTTCTGTATTACCATTATTACCATATGAATAGATTATATAAGAATGTACTGTGTACAATTCAATTCTTGTACAAGTGATAATGATATACGAACATAAACGGTTGTACGAGCAAGCGAGACGACATATTAATAATACATTCATAAAAATTCACGGTGGTTGATGCGCACTGCTGCCCGGAATGGATTTTGTAATGACGATATAAATTAGGTATTCATTTTCGAAAATGTTGTGAATTGTCGGAGATTTACACATACAAGCATGTTTTTTTTCCGTTTTATAAATGTTTGGTGAAGAAATTTTGTGCATACAAATGAAAAGTCCTACGCTTTTTATATCGCTCCTTTACCGATATATTATTCTCGATGGTGTTTGATATTCATAACACATTGTAGTGCACCAACTAATAGTGAGAGCTAAAATATAACACATTGTTATTGCCAAGTTTGCCCATAAATTGTGTGAATGCACAGAAATGGGCATAGCAATACACAAATCTTCCTATAAAATTACTATGGATACTGAAATATTAGACATCTGGACAGATTTCTAGAATTTCAAAATTTGGACACCTGTTTCGGAAATATATTTTGGTAAAATTTGTATAGGGCGCACCAAATTCGTTTTTCATAATCAGTTCGTAAAGCGGCAGAGACACGCATCATTAATTAAACAACATTTTTGTTACCGTTTTTAACATTTCAAAAATTCACTTTGCTTCGATTTCATTTATTGCTTTATAACTTATTTATTCTGACAATACTTTTTAAAATTTAACAATTTAAACTGATTTCACTATCTACACTATTTAACTCTTTCTGTATATATATTAAGATAATTATACTTACGTTAAACTTGTAGATAGCCTGAAGATGGCCAATAGGGGCCGAAACATGTAGCTACTTCTAAAGATATTTATAATAAACAGAATAGAATAATGTATTTTATTTTAACTTATATATCAAATACATTATCATCCATTTACAAGTAGAACACAGCGATAACTTCTTTATTATTTAAGATTTCCAAAAATAGTTCAGATATTTTTGATGTAGTCTTTTATAGCTGGTCTAGACCTTATTTACCCTTCCCTTTTTAATATTATTAAAAAGTAATGAGTAAAGGCGTCACATTATTTTTTTTTTTTGAATGGAACCAAGTTTAAAGGTTATGTTATAATTAAATCGTAACTCTTGCAATCCTCAGGTGTGAAAACGTTACTTCGCTAAAACACAAAATTAAATTTAGTCAAACATATTAAAAAGAACTAATTAAGAACATTTAAGTAAGGTGAGGTTAGGATTGGGGTGGCCTATGGAACTGTTTCACCACAACCTTTTCAGATCTACTTTGATTCCCTTTTTCTAGACGATGCTCTCTAATTTTGCCCTCTTAATTATGCTTATCATTTTTGAGACCGGCTTTTTTGTGTAGCTGCTAGCTGTGGGGTTCTCCACGCCCATTACTAAAAACCTTATCCTCGCCAGACCTTCACATTGGCACAGCGCATGAACTGGTGATCCTTCCTCCTCTTGGCAGAATCTGCAGGTTGCCTCATCTGTTAGGCCTATGTTGTATATATGCCTATTTAGTCTGCAGTGACCAGTCAGCAGACCTACTATCATTTTAACAGTCGCCCTGTCTTTATTCAATATGTCTCTAGTAAATGCAGGCCTCTGTACTTTTAGGAACTCTTTTGCCTGTCTCTGTCCTGGTGAACTCTCTGGACTGATTATGTATCCATTCATTGATGGATTTCTTAATTTGCGATTTGGCAGTGCCGAAAGAAGGGCCAGCTTCAACAAATGACCTTGACGAACCTCGCCTGGCCAGCTCGTCTGCCGCCTCATTTCCTCTCACGCCCGAGTGGCTAGGGGCCCAGGCCATAAAATCTATTAAAATCGTATTGTAAAATTGCAATTCAAACTTATACATAATACAGATTTTATTCGAATTTCCATTTTTAATATGTTTGACTTATTTTAATCTAGCATTCCTGATCTGATGTTTTTACTCGTGAAGATAGTTACAACTGACCGAAACTTGTTAGAGATATTTAAAAGATATATATAGATTGAATTTAAATTACTTTCTACTTACTTTTATGCAGGGTGATTCTCAATAAATGCGACAAACTTTAAGCGCTGATTCCTGGGGTTATTTTGTTCATAAAAGTTCATAAGAACATGTCCAAAATCGCTTAGTTCTAAAGTTGTACAATGTTTAATAGTAAGTTAACATAATTAATGTTTTTATTATAAATTAACAAAATAATTAGTAAAACAAAATTAACTTGTACTAACTGTTGAAAATGACCGCCCCCAACTGCAATACAAGCTTCTATCCTCCGTCGTATTGACTGGCAAGTCCGTTCTAAAATACCAGGGGTATTTCGAATTGTTTCAAAAGCTGCGATAATACGATTTCTCAGTTCATCGACATTTTCAATGAGAGTTGTATAAACTAATGATTTAAGGTGACCCCAGAGAAAAAAAGTCCAAAGAATTTAAGTCAGAAGACCGAGGAGGCCACGGTTGTGGACCTCCCCGTCCTATCCACCGATCTGGATACGTATTGTCCAAAAACTCGCGAGCAACTAAACTAAAATGCGCTGGAGCACCCGTCATACATAAAATACATTTGTAATTGCAACGGAACTTCTTCCAGCAGTAGTGGTAGCTCCTCTTCAAGAAAATTGCGGTATACCTCGCCATTTAACCGCATCGGTAAAAAATGTGGACCTATCAAGTGATCTTCAACAATTCCTGCCCACACATTGACAGAGAATTGATGTTGATGACGGGCATTTACTAGTTCGTGCGGATTTTCTTCGGCCCCATATGTGATTATTATGAAAATTAATAATCGCGTTTCTAGAGTAGCCTCGTCGGTGAAGAATATTTGAGCCAAATAGTCAGGATTTTGTGCGATTTTGTGTTGCATCCACTGACAAAAAGCCACTCTTTTCATTTCTCATTTCATTTAGTACCATTTCTTCAACTTGTGGAGTTCTCACTGTAGATGGATGCCCGTTATTAGTCGTCCGTTTTTTAAAATTCCTCGTTTCACTAAGACGTTGATGAAGACGGCCAAATATTGAATGATGCGGGATGATACGGTTCGGGTATCGTTCTTCATAAAAACACTAGCAGCACGCGAATTTCCATTGGCAAGACCGTAAACGAAATGCATATCACACATCTCAGCATTCGTGTAATTCATTTTAGAAAACAGAAACTGGCAATAAACTGAATGAATACTCTGACAACTATTGACAAATATTGAAATGACAAATAAACAACTCCCTCTCAACACAATAGTTTTTGAAGAACCAACTGTGATATTATATCGTGTTAGTCATAGTTCATAATTTATTATTAAACATTCAATAACCTTAAAACCAAACCGTTTTGGACATATACTCATATGAACTTTTATGATCAAAATAACCTCAGGAATCAGCTCTTAAAGTTTGTCGCATGTATTGACAATCACCCTGTATATTAGTAGAGTATGGACTATGTTTTTTTTATTTTCTAATAAATCTCTAGCGTGCTGTGACTATGGTAAATGCACGAAAAAAGTAAGTAGAATGCCACCACCACCAACAAAGTAATTGATATGTAACCTATCCAATAATAAGCGTTTGGGCGTTAAACAATTTTATTATTATAGATTCTCAGGGTCTGAATCCTTAAGTGCCAGTACAATACTGAAGAAACTAAAAACTGAAATAAAACAGAGGAACGTCCACTATTGTGAGAATCTCCACAGAATGCGGCAAGCAAGAAGTGTTTTTCTGGGATCCTATAAGGAGAAGAGATTTACAGAATTTATCAACCTGAATTTGTATATTGACAGGGATCCATTCAGGTCACCGCTTGGATTAACAAAGAAATCTGAATGTAGATTTTGAAGGGAAGAGGAAGAAACGCCCATACATCGTTTCTCAAATTGCGCAGCTCTATGTAACTCAAGGGCACATCTGAGCATGTGAAATCGAAGACAGAGATTTACCTAATCTAGAGCCTTCCCACATTCTGTACTTTCTAACAGATCTTTTAGGTAGCAGTGTACTATCACCTTCCCTTTTCACATACATACATGTCATACATTACTTTTTGTTAAATATGCAGCATTATCTTATGGAAGCTTTTCCACACATCTTCTCTAGGGCAACACAAAATTTAGTAGGGATGCCAAAAAAATATCATAAAAAATTTTATATACCTACAAGTGCTACAAAAACCACTCAGTTTCTGTAACCAAACTATGGAAGGAGAAGAATGAATTTCTGCAATTGGTATTTAAGATACTTGAAATATAAAATGGCAAAATACATGTTACCAGTGGTGACATATTAGAGGGATAATAATAATTTGCCTGCCATCAGTAACAAGGTCTGGGATTCTTCTTCCCAGATCATGCTCCCAGAGTAAAGTTCTTGCTATGCTTTTCTCTTACTCCTCGGCGAATGCTGGGAGAGAACTAAAGCTGTAGCATGGGCGCAAATATTATAACAATCGATAGCTGACCGATTTACAGCAGACTCGCGATTATGTGAACTAATCACATTTCACATATTTCAGCGTTTCACATAAAACAATATTCACATAATTGTGAGATTACCGTATTATGTTTTTGTTATTAACAATCACACGGAAATTATTTAGTTAGGGTAGGAACATTTCAATTGTTATGGAATCCATATAGTACTTAGAATAGGTAGCCTCTTGTAGTACCTTTAGGTGGACCATGGGGTTAGGATGATTTGTAATTATTTAGCTTTCCATAAATAAAGTGGTGATATATTTAATAGGGATAATAACCATCACGCGGATGGCGCAATTCGCATGTGGTGGAGGACGCTTTAACCCGAATGCAACGTGGTTTAAATCTTAATTTTTAATTATTTTACAAAATTTATCAGCCAGGTCAAATATTGAATTATTAAACATTTATTTAATGAAATTTTTTGAAAATCAGGCATGACACATGACAAACAGAAAAGTTTCATTTTCAAATAATCAGCGCACCACGACATACTATCTTAATGACAAAACTTAAAGCACACTTTTGTTCAATAAATAAATAGATACTTATGAACCCATACATATAAATAAGACGAAATAAATTTAAAATTTGATTTCACCAAATTTCACATCGAAAAATGAGCTTCACAATACCTATTTCCTTTTTTCATATCTCCAGGAATTATGCACATCCAATTTAGTCCAGCCACTACTATTTGGCAATTAGCTAGTTATAAGTAATCGGAATTAATGTGGAAGATGAAATGCTTTGTAAGTCAGAGGATATGTTCTGTTTTTTACGATTTAATAAAGGGCAAAAATACAGGATGTTATCTCTAAGATTAGATACTGCAGACTGGCGCACGCACCTATTTTTCTAGAGGATACTCCTGATAGACAAACAAATAATACATAATCGGAATGCTTTATCAAGTTATTGTGTATGTAGGAACTACTGGCGCCGAATGGTACTTGTAAATGATACACATTAAATTATAGTGATTCGTACAAATTCTTTACGGTTGAATCACGCAGGAAATTGACGAAAAGAATAACCTGTTCGAAACAAAAAAAAATATAAATTACTTACCTATCAACTTCACAAGATAGTGGAATTTTCTATTGATATATAAGAATGAGTCAAAGTGAGATGAATGGCATGTCTTCATGTGAGGGCCTTTATTTTATTTCTTTTTTTTCGCCAATATACATATTTAAATCTTCAACATATTTATTCTTAAGATTATTCTTTAAACTAAAGATTTATTTTTTTGCCGTTATTTAAAAGAACGAAATGAGGCAAAACTTACAAGCCAAAAGCATAAGTATTGTATGTTTTTTTTTAAACATGTGCTAATTAGAAACATTTTGTTATATATACATTGTTGTTACAAAGTTTACAACCAAAATAAAGAGCGCCTTTTTGTTGTGGGGTTGTTGCTTTTTGGTTGATATTTTGCTGATCATACTCTCCGCTTCTCTAGCAATTTTCTAACAACGGGTGCCTCTTGCTCATTGTTACATACCCCATTCCTGTTCCGTTTCGTTTATCCGTAGCCGTTCTAATCCAATGAGCCGCATCGTTTATGGTATAGTGACTCCGAAGTGCTAGTTTCCAGGTGTTGCTGATTTGTATCCATCTTTTCGATGGAAATTGTTGGAATTCTTCATTAGGTATCTGGATCGATTAGCGTATTATCCTTATGTGATAGTCTAAGCTAATAACTTGACATCCTCGTTGGTATGTAGTGGTTTCCTTGATGATGTAGATGTTCGGCGATTGCAAATTTCTCCATATACCAATAGGGTGCGTTCCTTTGATGTTCTTCCACTTTGCATTGAATGATCCGTCCTGTTTAACCGATGTAACTCTTTCCACATTTACATTTAAATTCGTATATTTATTATTTATGCAACGCAGGTATTATTGCCCTACATACCTACCTTATTATATGTAATCCGGTCCCTACTTAACATAGTAGGGTGTCCGCAGAGTTTATAACGATACTGATACCATCAGCATATAAAACAACTTGTCGAGTCTGGGTTAAATTATCTGGCAAATCATTAATATATGGAAAAGATAAAATTGAATCAAACACCAGAATCTTGACGTAATCACACCAAAATAAGTTGATTGTAGATTATTTATAAAAAAACCATCGTTCCTACCAGTAAGATAAGAATGAAACCAATTTAGTGCAATTTCTTTTACTCCACATTTTTCCAACTTATGAAGAAGAATGTTCTGATTTACTAAATTCTTTGGATGGGTCTATAAACATATTCAAGCAAAATTTGCATTTATCTATAGACTACTACAAATATTTTAAGAGATTAAATGGAGCTCTATGTTAGTTAAAGGAAAGATGATAATAAAAATAGATAAAATAATTGATTAATTTTTGGTTATGAATTCGCATATTTGATCAAAAACTGGCAATAAGCTAGTAATTAGAGGATAATTAGACAAATAATTCCAATTCGCATTTCTAGATTTTGGAGGAAAAACACCTCTTATAAAAGAGAGAAAATTTAAGTAAAAACTTTATAGTGCATAATAATAATGAATATTTTACAATAAATGATGATATATGATCATAGCCAGTACAAAAAGTAGTGTTCATACCTTTAATAATTGTTTCAATATCTTTTTTTTATTAGATCAGTAAAGAACAAACTAAAATGTGATGGAATTTCAAGATAATTGCTGATTCAGTCCCAGTGGACTCACTACCACTGTTTAATGCGCTCACAGATTTCGACAGAGTAACTTTGTGAAAAAACAATTGAAATCACAACACATTTATCGTCGTAGCTATCAGGAATAATGCAGTTTTTACTGTGGGCATCTGTTCTAATTACAGACCATACAGCTTTTGATGCATTCGAACTTGACAACCGTTTCATTCCTTTCAAATTTATTCTGTTCTTCTCTTCTACTTCTTTTCCCTATAGGGCGTGCTTCCCATACTTGTCTGGCCGGTATATTCGAGTCCATCCTACACAAATGTCACCATCAACTTAACTGTCTTTCTTCTATAAACTTGGATAATGGTTTAATTCCTAATTCTTCTCTTGTTTGGCTGCGACGTGATCGATCTCTCAATGTAATTCCTCTGGCTATTCTCAGATACATCATCTCCATTGGTTCCAGTTTTTTCTTCATTCCAGTTGTTAATACCCACAACTCACAACCGTACGTCAATACTGGTCTAGATATAGTCTTATACACATTAATTTTTGTTTTTAATGACACTTTCTTTTTGTTTATAAAACTTTTATTTATTGCATAATATAGCTTATTGCCATTTTGTATTCTGCGCATAATATCTCTTTCTTGTTTTTCCTGGTTATCCATTATTACTCCTAGGTAGCTAAATTGCTCCACCTGTTCAATTGTCCTTCCATCAATCTGTATGTGCATCCGATGTTTTTCTTTTGCTATTACCATCACTTTTGTTTTATTTACATTTATTTTCATTCCGTTCTCTGTCAGTACTGTATTTCAGTTGGCTAAATTATTTTGAAGACCATTTTCACTCTCCGCTATTACTATAACGTCGTCAGCAAATGCACATTCGGATATAAATATGGGTTGCAGATTTCGATATCCTATTTATAGTTTCTCTGTTCTAGGATGGCACTCTCTTATGATTTCGTCTAGCAAGACTCCTAAATAGTACGGGACTCATTACTCCTCCTTACCTCAAACCTTCTTTAATGGTATATTCTTCCGATCTACTATTGTTTGCGATGATGTAACTTCTTGTATTTTTATAGAGGCTGTATAACTTTTCTTAATTTCTGTGGTACCCCCTATTTTCCAAGGATTTCCAAACTTTCTCTCGCGTTCTCAGTCTATAAAAGCGAAAAAAGCCTTTATATTATACTGTTGTATTTCAGTGTTGATCTGTCTAATTGTGAAAATATGGTCCTGGCACTTCGTCCTCTTCGAAATCCGCTCTGAGATTCTAGTAGTGTCGGTTCTATGATCGTTCATAATTTCTTTTCTAAAATATGTTCATACATTTTCAGTGGTAAAGTTATTCCCCTATTAGATTAGATTAGATTAGATTAGGATTGGGGTGGCCTATCGACCTGTTTCACCGCGACCTTTTCAGATCTATTGTGATCCCCTTTTTTCCTAGAGGACGCTCTCTAATTTTGCCCTGTTAATTAGGCCTATCATCTTTGAGAGAGGCTTCTTTATGTAGCTACTGGCTGTGGGGTTCTCCTCCTCCATTACTAGAAACCTTGTCCTCGCCAGGCCTTCACATTGGCACAGCACATGAACTGGTGTTTCTTCCTCCTCTTGGCAGTACCTGCAGGTTGCATCGTCTGCCAGGCCTATGTTGTACATATGCCTATTCAGTCCCTATTCCCCTATAGTTACTATATTGTTTATTGTCACCCTTTCGGTCGGAATTAAAATGGTTAAACATGAAGGACCGCAGACAACTTCCCACAGCTACATTATTCCATAACATTATGATCACGGGAAAACCACTTTCTCTGTTTAATAAAGTATGTTGTAGAACAGATGTGTACAATTTGAATATTAGATTTAAGGGATTGCTTACTCCAACAATCCAGAGAAAATCCAGTTACTGGGAAAAATCTCCAGGGAATGAGGCAAAGTAAAATTCTTCTGGGAACGTATAACCAGAAGAGGTTTACAGAATGCATCAACCTGAGTAAGAACAATGTCCGCATATTAGCAGGAATACTTTCAGGCCATTGTATACTGAAAGGACACCTGAGTAAGTTTGAATTGGAAAAGGAATTTAAATGTAGATTTTGTGGGAACAGGATGAAACACTCATCTATCTCCTCTTAAACTGCGTAGCACTGTGCAGCTCGAGGGCATTGCATCTGGAAGCATGTGAAATCGAAGAGGGAGACTTACCTAGACTGGGGCCCTCTGATATCCTACACTTTCTGAAAGGAATAGGATTGGAATGCCAGCTATAAAGCAGCAAGAATAGGGGCCATAACAGATTTTTTAAGTCGCAGTGTAACATCACCCTTCCATTTGTATACATACATACATACATGCTCTACCAATGCATTCGACACAATTCTTCAAGAATTATTTTACCTATCAGATAATTTCGGTATATAGTAATTTACCTGCACAGTTTAAAAAATACGGACTCTATCTCTGTACAAAAAGAAACTTTTTCAACATCTCATTCTTGCTTAGGATTAGGAATTTCAGATTATTAATTTTTTTTGTTATACTGTTATTTTTGGATATGTAAGTTAGTTTTAAGTTCGTTTTAGTTAAAAGTTATATTGGTTGAGTGAAAGAGCAGATGGCGCGACAGGCGACATTCTGAACTCCGCCAAATTTCTCTATTTTTTATATATATTATGTTAATATTATTAATATTTTATAGAGATATAGAGAAAGAAAGTCACAATTATTATTATTATTAAATGGCTAATATAAAATCAATTCTGAAGAATCTGCGAATGTGCGCAAACCAAACTTTCCTTTTGATTATATAATTATATACTCACATAGAGTCATCGTGGATTATTTACCACTATTATGTTTAAATTTGTAATATTGTGTGAAGTGAAAAGATATTACAATACAAGGGAAAACTTCCTAATTCAAAATGTTAGCGAATAAATTTTGTAGGAAAAGGAAATAACTCTTGATTCAGAATGCTTAGGGTTTTCTGCCAATATGCATAATTTTCAAGGCGAAATAAAGACAACTAGAATGAACTATCAATATGTTTCACTTAAAAGAATAGACTGATTGGACAAAAAATATATTATTTCCGGAGAAATGGTAGGTTTAAAATTATATTCCTTTTGAAGGTAACATGAAATCATGTTGGTTATATAGAAAACGCAAACACGTTTGGTTTAATGCAATTCTTTTTACATAGGATACTTCTATCAGTGTATTATTATCATTATTATCCAAACAAGTACATACTTGCTTCTACCTAGTGATATTACTATTTTATACAAAAAAAAAAAATTGAAAGCACTTCACAGCATCATCCCTGATAATTTAAACTCAATTCGTTGTATAAGACAAAAATGTTAACTAAAAAGATAATTTACGTAATATATAATAAATATTCTGATTCTGGTAGCGAAAATTTATCGTTTAAATTCTACTATTACGTCGTTAGGGTGGTAGTGAACGTATCGAATAGTACCATATGCGGTTTGGCACTGAAATAAATAGTATCCGCACTCACGTTCATAAGTGGTTTTCAGTATCGCATAAACGTACACGTTCGCAAGTTGGTTGCGTAAATTCTTCGCACAGGATTGTATAGTAGTGCATCAGCATCAGAGCGGTGCTTTACGGCGACGACCAAGAGGACCAATAATAAAAAGATAAAGGTCTTCTGGGAAAACGTTCCACACGGCAGTAACCTTCCAATACGAACACTTAGGCAAACACTTTTAGCGGTTTAGAAACTACAATGGTTGACAACCGTGTGTGTGTGTGTACCTAGCCACTAGTTGTTTGCTTATAACATTCCACAATCGCTCGAGTAGCCACTGCATGCGTCTTCAATTGTACAGGACAACCGATTAAAAACTATACTGCTGTCTGTTTGAGTCGGCTAAATATTTTTTCAAAATAAATGCGGGGATCATTTTTTTTTTTTGTGAGAATTTCTCACCAGAAAATAAACACGTATCGTCACCATTTCTCGTCTCCCTCTCCTTTGATACGAAAATAGTTTCCCACAATAACGCTAGTGAAATTTCTATTTATATTTGCTCTTATAAATCAGTAATATTATTTTTATATGGGACGACACACAAAAGAATTTTGGGAATAGTATGCCTACCTTGCGTCATCGTCGCATTATAATAGGCCGTGTGACAAATTAATGAAATTCCTGGAAAGCGCGACTAATCCTCATAATTTGTATGATGGGGAAACAGGCGCCAAGTGATTTTTTAGATATCTAGTTATTGCCTTTTATTGTACCTTGTGAACATATCAATCGAGCAAAAAAAGTGTTTTTTAGAATTGTAAACAGATATCGTTTCACCTTTAGCGTCCAGACTATATATAGATTCAACGATGACTAGGTGAAATTGATTTCAATTACACAACTTAGAGAAATAAGGCACTTGTGACATAATCCAGACGTTTTTTAATCACTAAGGTATGCAATTTACATATATGTAGCTATATAATTTCCTACGTTTAATGGCACTTGGAAAAAGTGACTTTTCGCAAAAGGGTCCATAATTCTGAAACCTATTCTGGTTTTCAGAACGTTAGTAACAGTACCTTCAAACTACAAAATTCTTTAGCTTATTTAATAACAAATTACGTCACTTGTTTTCCTAGATGTCCATGACAAACAATTTTATTTTCGATTTGATATGCAGGTAATAATAACAAATTAATATATAGTACATATAGGAATCAATCCAACCACTGGTCAATTTACAAACGAATTTAGCTCAATGAATTTCTTGCTGGTTACTTGCTGATCCAAAAACTACGGACACGCAAAATAGCTATCTTAATTAGTTCGATATTCAGGTCATACACCAAGCGATTTCTTGAAGCAAAGAAACTTTAAATATGGATCATGCTGTCTTCCGACTGATAATTGCTGGCAAATATATTATGAAAGGCAGATTTAGCATGCATATTCAAATTCAATTATGAAAAAAAATAAAATACAACAACTTCAAAAGAGATACATTATCAAATTACTTGCAAAAATTCATGATAAGTCTCAAAGCTTCAGTTGTAAGTGTATAAACTTAGAAACATATAGTAAGAAAAGTTGAATCATCTCCTAAGATGCACTCTTAAATTTGTAATACCATTCCACCTACGTTTTACCTAAGTTTTCAACACCAATAAAGTAAAGGGAATTTATTTGGATTTTATGGTATTTTGTTTTCCGAAAGTAAGATACCTAGAAATATTAATTGATGCTTAGTTTGGGTTTTAAGGACGAACACTATTTGGGAAAGTAAATCCTTTGTAAAACATCTACTTAATTTACGAGCTATTTGGAGTATCTATAAAATCCCCTACATTGTTTTCTATTCTCGTCTGTGCATGACCTTTTTTGTATTTGTTTTGTATGCTATATATTTAGTAAGTTTAAAGGAGTTGCTATTCATCTCCATAAAAAAATTAAGGTATTAGAAAACATAAAATCTAGAAAATTAGATACAGTAAAATTATTCAGAATTAAGTGGTAACCATTAATATTTGATTTTATGAATCACGGTTGGCTGAGTTTAATAAATGAAATTGCATTCTGATTGTTTACGATCAACCTCAACGTTAGAACTCCACATTCTTACCAGAATAATGTTATCATTTGTGCGAAAAACGAAATTCTCTGTAGATAAGGTTGAGGTGGTAAAAAGGCGAAAGATTTATTCGCATTGAAGAGAATCCTTGATCTGTACATCCCTGTACAAAGAAATGGAGGTCGACTGAAGGTCAACTCCATACCAAAACGCTGATAGGGGATTGAGATGTTAGTTTCTCTGATAGCCTACTCAGACGCAGTAAAAAAGAAGTTAAAACCATTACTGGGTTGGTAATTGGACACTGTCCCCTGAAAAAGCATCTATACAACACAGGCCGGGTAAGCAAACCGTGGTGTAGAAGATGCGAACTACAGGAGGAGACGAGTTTACATGTAATCTGCACATGTGAGGAACTGAAGGTATTTAGGCAGAAGTATTTCGGGAGAGATCTATTGGAGCCCTCGAAGGTTCTCAAGTTTCCACTGCGCAATATGCTGGGCTTTATAGAGAACACCAAGCTGCTCGAGTGGAAATAAGAGAATTGATAGGGATGGTACAATGAGCACCTAGCTCAAGTGCCCGGACATTAAGTGCCCACCCTAATTTTAATGAATGAATGAATGAAGGTTGAGGTGTCACCCTCTCTTCAATCATTAGGTACAGTAGACAAGACAAAGGTCCAGAAAATGTTTATGAAAATCCTGTAACTATTGGTGCTGGTTCTAGTAGAAGAAATACCATCTGCATTGTTCTGTTAATTGCTCTGTTCACTGCGGCTAAGTTTAGCCATTGAAGACAGCTTATTATCTTATTGACTGAAATCTTTCGAGTTTTCTAAGAAAGAGTCGAGCTTTTTAAAGACCCTATACCTGATTCTTGCGACATGGCGGTGGTAGAAAATATGCTCAACTGTCTCCCCGTCCTCTATACATAGTCGGCATTTAGTCTCGTTGGAGAGTTTGATTCTTTGTATGTGCTTTCTGAATATGCAGTGACCAGTAAAAACTGATTAAGTGAAATAAATTCCTCCGTATGTACCAAACCACCACCAGGTACTTCCTGAAACTGATCTGTAAAAAATAGAAACAAATACTTTGATTCTTTTATAATCAAGTAATTCCTTAGTTCTGATATGCTTTGATGAAGCGAAATCTTTTGCATGTACCAAACCAGAACAATTGTTCGAATATTAGAATTTTTTGATTTACCCATACATTGATTTGTCGTTTAGCTATGGTAAATGCTTGGCCAGTGGAAGGTTCTGGTTCTTAATATTACTCTCCTTTCCGGCAACCATTACCCAACTCTTCGACTATTCGTAGCTCTAGCTCTAAGTGAATCCTCACTCGCTGCCAACTTTCATAACTCACTTGGAAATGGATAAACATGTTATGGAATACGGTTTCCAGATGCCAACCCATCGTGATTATATAGGATTACCTGAAAGAAAAAGCCATGAGTTGTGACTGTAAATATATTCGGGATATACATCCTTTGGTGTGTAGCAAACTTCTTACAATTTGTATGAAAGATACTTTAATTTCGATAAATTAAAGTTGCATTGTAGGATGTTTAAAATTTATTTGTAATTCTTGAAACGAGAAATAAGTAAATAATTGGCATCTAATGTTGTATTATTTTGACTTTTTTACTAGTATTTCGTTTAAGCGGTGAAATAATCATGACTTTCTAAACATATTCTTAACGTGACTGATCCAATAATTTGTATTTGGTTCTAAAAGTACTTTGGATGCTTATGACAGATAAGTACATCTTCAAAGAATGTCACGATATTTGGATATCAAAATGCTTTCTTTTAGAAGTATACAAGGTTTCTTACGGTAGCCGTTCGTTAGAAGTTTCCGTGGTTATAAAAAATGAATTTTTGGACTCGAGGGTTAGTCACGATTCTCTTTCGTTTTAAAATATTTTCCAGGTCGTATCACTTCCGGTTATACCGGAAATCACTATTAACCTCCCTATTTTAAATGAATCACCCACTATATCATTTCATTTTTGGATTCATGAGAAAATTTCAGGATGTGTTCCATCTGGCTTCCCTATACCTATTTTCATTTGTTTCTTAGATATATTGATTATTTTGAAAATTTTAAAATATGGAGCCTTATCTTCAATACTGCGCCTATTATCCATTTTCGAATGTAGTGAAGTGAAGTAAGTACTTCTGGGGTAGACGGACGGACAAGAATAGTACTTATGAAATCCCCATTAATAATTGATTTATCGCATACAGTGTGTCCAAAATTTGATAACCAATTACATCATCTCCAAAGTTGAAAAAGTTCGATTTTTCAAATGTAACATCCTGTTACATTTGACAACATTACATAGTCGGATGCACAATTTAATTCTGCATCGATTCGCTATGCCTTTCCCTATACCTATTTCCAACGGTTTTCTTGGTATTCCATATTTTCTATTTTCATGTGGTTTTTGTCAGAAACATCGTTTATTTTTCGAATCAAGAAAAACATGACTAAAACGGCAAAAAAAATCACTTTATTAGAACACTAAAACAAAGTAGGAACGTAACAAAATTTAAAATAGCAAATGAAAAATATAAAAAAACTGGACACTGGAACATAATAACAAGGAATAGTAAATTAATGTAAACAACGAAGTCATTGCAATAATTGTTCTATATGGCAGCCATTTTGGTTTAAACGCAGAATAACTCTGTCATATTCTCCTTGTGTAATAGATCTTCGAAGTTTGTCTGGTCTCAGATTTGTAAAGGTATGGTGAACGCGGTTCAATAATTCCTCTATAGCCTGTGCATGCTTAGAGTACACTAGTTCTTTTATAGGGCCCGAGAACTGAAAATCCAGAGGCATCAAATCGGGTTGTCTGGGTGGCCAGTTCTGAGGTTTCTATAGGCCAATTCACCAATCCTCTCCTCGAACATAAAGGTCATGTACAGCTATAGCGAAAATAGGAAAGCGCAAGCTCTGAGTATCTCTAGATATCTAGCATCATCAAAATTTTCA
Source organism: Protaetia brevitarsis (assembly GCA_004143645.1). NCBI lineage: Eukaryota > Metazoa > Arthropoda > Insecta > Coleoptera > Scarabaeidae > Protaetia > Protaetia brevitarsis. The sequence continues at coordinate 22,062 of RXPK01003224.1, forward strand.
TTGTACACCTAATATTGCTACTCTATTGTTCATAATTAAACAAAAAAAACATTAAAACTAAAGTGGTCCTGGTGATTATTGTCCCTTATGACATGTGGATTATGTTGGGCCCAGTAGTGATTATTTCGGCGATTCGAAGTTATTGTTGGTAGGTTTTGAATAATCTGCATAATATACAGGGTATCACATCTGAAAAACCAAACTTTTTCAACTTTGGAGATGATGTAATTAGTCATCAAATTTTGGACACCTGTATGCAATAAATTAATTATCAATGGAGATTTCGTAAGTACCATTCTTATGCTACTAGAAGCGCTTACCACCAGTCGAAAACGGATAAAAGGCGCAGTAAGGAAATTAACGCTACATATTTCAAAATTTTCAAAATAATCAGTAAGTATACAAATGAAAATAGGGAAACGTCATGAAATTTTCTCAGGAATTCAAAAATAAGATAATATACCGAGTGTTCCATTTAAAGTAAAGAAGTTAATAGTGATTTCCAGTATAACCGGAAATAGTACGACCTTGAAAATATTTTAAAATGTAACAGAATCTTGACTAACCCTAGAGCCAAAAAATTAAGAATTTTAATTTTTTTTCTAATTATGAAAACTTCTAACGAACGTATAGGTACTTGGAAAAGTATCTTAAATCAGTATCTCAGATTTAACAGACACCTTAGCTATTAAGTTGAAAATAAATCTGAAACTACATTCTGAATATATTTTCAATGAACTAGGCTAAATACTCAAAAAATATTGAAACGTATTTTCAAGAATTAAAATTTAGCAAAAGTTCTCAGGTTATAATTAATTCAATGATATAAAATAGGTTTCAGGAATCACGTATATATACATATACACGTCAAGTGAATGTAACTATGTCCAGTAATAGTACAACCTTGATTCTCAACAGTCATGCAACTGTCTGGCTTTCAGAAATTTCTTACTAATGCGCGTTCCTCGTATAATTTTGTTGAATCAACTTATCGTATTACACGGGGTATTACTATTTTATGTAAATTTTTGAGAATTAAGTAAGATTAAGGAAACTCAAGGTTTTAAGAGATTTATACGGTATGTTTATTTGTAAAAATTCATTTGATTAACCATTTGCTCCTAACAGAATTGGTTTCCCAAATTTTGATCTCTTATACAGAGGAAATTTATGAAAGTATGAAAGAGAAAGAAACTAACAACTGAGGCAGAAGACGGTAACGGAGTGCTCAAGTTTTATGAATATGTCTGACGCGAGAGCAGTTTTGAAATATACAAAAATCTTTATTACCGTCTCTTGGATGCCGTAACTGTTTTAGTTCTTATTGTTGCTCACCGCTTTTGTTTTTTAATACTGGTGGCGTCTACAGTTTTCTTACATTCATATTGTTATTAAATCAGATTCTATTTTTTCTAATTTTTCCGAATGATGTTTGTTAAAAGACTTAGATTTCTTCTGTGGAAACATAAACTAGCCATTAACTTGAGTTAGAAAAGTCATCAAAATTTCAACCTTTAATGGATAATCAGAAGAAGTTATTTATAGTAAGATGAGAAAGCATAAAAATAGAATAAGAATTAGAAACGTAAGTGCAGTGGAAATTAATCACAAAAGAAATAAAGAATACATTATGTTACTATTGTCTTACAAAGTACACTAAAGGATTTCAAAATATTTTTTTTTCAAATTCAACTTAGAAATTGCTCATACTTTATGCCTACATATGCTTGAAGAAAATTACAAGGTAGACAATGTAAAATTCATTAGGAATTACGATATAATTACAATTAAATTGTTGTGGAAGTATGGAAATTAACAAAAACAAAGAAATATGTCATTTCAATTCTAGCCTTTAGAGTTTATTAAATGTGAGGGAAAAGGAAATTGAAAATTAGGTGGAAGTTCAGATCAGTGATTGGCTAAGCAAGACGATAGTCAACCATGACTGCGATTACTATACCTTACTAGTTTTAGGTACAAACAAGAATACTTTTATTGTAATTAAGTAAATCAAATTACGATAATCGGTTTTTTCCGGGGTCGTAATGTTGATTAGGAGGGAGATTTGGCTCTGCGGGGGCCTGATAAGCTGAAATATACAGCTTAGGCGTTACCACCCCTTAAAATAAATAAATAAATAAATAAATAAATAAATATTTATTTGCCCAATATTCCTTTAGAATGGGAAGGTAAAATCCAAGTAATTTGTTGCTTATCGGGCACACCCTAACCTTAAATCTCTCTCCTAATCATCATTACGGCACCGAAAGAAAAACTGAAAGGAATTGTTCTTTTAAATAACGACAAAGAAATACTTCTTTGATTTAAAGAATTTGTTTTTGACAGCGCACATACTTTGTCTTATATAGTTATTGTAGTAACTAAACCGTATTTAAAATACGTGTTGTAAATTATTCAACGAATTCCTACTTTTTAGTTAAAACCTGAAGGAGAATATTTAAGTGTTATGCGATCTTAATAACAAATAGATTTCAGAGCGCCGCTAATGCATGCGCTATTGTGAAAACACAGCTAATTGATGCATCTAGTGGGAATAAACAAGTTAAAGAATATGTCCGCCATTGCTCTGCATTGAAATATTCCATGTGACTTACAGGCGCATGTATTTCTTATAGACGGGTATTGTACACTTCTCACAGGAAAAATCGGGACACCAGCAATCGTGAATTTTAAAATTTCTTGGGTGTAAATGCAGCTTTCAGAGAATATATGCACTTATCAAAGCCATAAATCACTTAATTATGTATATTACTGCGATCAAAGGTAACGACTAGAAATTTAAACAGAAAAATCAATATATAGAGAGGAAAAGGTTTATGTATAGAATAAACAAATCCCAGTTTCGGTGCCGGCGTTTCTTTAGAAATACCAATGAAAAAAAATACGTAACAACAAAAAGAACTCTTGAATAGACGGCTTCATTTAGAAATATATATGTATTTAACTTGTTTGATGTTATGTAGAGATAATTCTTTTTTAAGAAAACATGTGGTGATGGGATTTTATTATTTAAAATTATGTTACTCGTTAGTGCTGCTTTGATATTAGTTACTTACTTGGATATGTGCTCGCGAGTATTAGTTTAGCAATAGATATGTCAGTCAGCCTCCTCAGTTTTGGGATAATGTGATTTTCACATATTTATTGACTACTATTGACACTATTATTGATGTATTAATTACTATTGTTGTTTAATATTCTTAAATATTGTATTACTATAAAGTTTTCTTCTACCTATAAAAAATTACCAAAACCAGGTTTAAGATTATTTATAAAATTCTTAAATAAAGCAATCAAGTTCGCAAAGAAATTATTTATTTTATGAATCCCGTTTATTGTATTTTCAGGAAATATATCTTAGCTATCGCCTGTGTAATCTGACGTCGTTGATCTATTTTCTTGAAATATGGCCAACACTGGGTCTCTTTACAAACTGTCTTTATGTAGCACAGATTTATTAACAATTATTTAAATATTATTGGATTTATAATACATAACAAACATTGTAAGAAAGCATATTGTTCGTCACTCTCAGTTAGTGCTAAAATATTTATTGTTGAATTTCATACATTTAATACTTTTTCGTTTTTACCAAAAGTGTTAGCTATATTTCAATAAAATAGAACGACATTGGATTACACAGGCGATAGTTAAGATATATTTCTTGAAAATACAATAAACGGAGGGTTAATAAAATAAATAATTTCTTTGTGAAATTAATTGCTTTAAAATTTTTGTAAATTTTGTCAAATAATCTTAAACTGTTTTTGGCAATTTTTTAATACATAGTGAAATATTTTGTAGTAATACAATATTTGAGAATACTAAACAACAACAATAATGAATACATCAATAATAGTGTAATTAATCAATGTGAAAATCACATTGTTCAAAAACTCAGGAGGCTGATTGGCATATTGTTTATTGCTAAAGTAATACTCGCAAGCACAAATCCAACCAAGTAACTAATATCAAAACCGCACTAACAAGTTACATAATTTTAAAATACCACCACCATATTATGTTTTCTTAAAAAAGAATTATATCTACATAACATCAAACTAGTTAAATACATATACAAATATTTCTAAATGAAACCGTCTACTAAAGCCCTTTTTGTTGTTATGTATTTTTTTATCGGTATTTCCGTATTTGGTATTTCTAAAGAACGCCGCCACCGAAACTCCGATTTGTTTATTCTATACATAAGCCTTTTTCTCTCTATATATTTATTTTTCTGTTCAAATTTCTAGTCGGTACCTTTGATCGCAGTAATATAGATAATTAAGTGATTTATGGCTTTGAAAAGTGAATACGTCCTCTGAAAGTTACATTTACAACCAAGAAATTTTAAAATTCTAGATTGCTGGTGTCCCGATTTTTTCTGTGAGAAGTGTACATCAAACCAGATGAGTTTCATAACACCATTTGTATTGGCAGTCGGACAGCAGTCTATTAGGTTTTGTATGTGTAATATTCGTCGCGTACGGAAAAATCCTTACCTTAGGATATTCATATTAGACCTTGGTAAAAGTAATATTCCGTTTGCTTTCTGTTTAGCTTATATAGTAATAAATATTGAGTTTAATAAGTCAATTAAAATAACCTAAAATATAGAAAATAGCGAATAATAGCAGAAACTAGTTCGACTGTCATTGTGTTCTAGATGTTGTAAATGAAAAGAAGAGCATATTGTCGTAGAACCATTTACCGCTTTTTGGTAATCGTAAAACATTACCGCACTTGTTTTTAAGAAAAATCAACATATACGCATCATGCATCTCTAAAGCAAATTCGGATAATGATGGCGAAAGATACTTGAAATCTTGAAAATTGTGACAAAATACGAAAGAAAGCTAACACTGCATAAATAGAACTTATTTGCATTTCAAAATCAATAGTTACGAGTGTGACAGTTAAAATTTATTAATAACATTTGAAATACGACGTGAACTTTTAATTGATATTTTCTTTCCTTATTTGCATTTTTGTTATAGAAAACAGTATTTTTGTATATTAAGATATACGATCAAGAAGTTGTATTTGTTCTAAGTAAACATTTCTGAATATTTTCATGTAGTAGAACTACGTTTGATACAAACGCCTTACATTCTTATATTTCTGAAGGAAAAGAAACCGCATAATTTATAAATAAGGTAGGTTGGGCTTGCAAATATAGTCCACCAATTGGCACGCTGGATTTTATTTGCGCGTGGGTAGAGCAAAGTAAGCATCCAAAACCGGCACGAAAAATAATACGCTGAATGAACCATCAATTCATTTATGCTGCTAAAACTTTGATTGCACCACGAACTACCTTCCTATCTCTCAGCTTATGCTACCTTCAAGAATTTTCGATTTTTTTTCAACTAATTAATTTCAATATAATTTCACCATTTTCATTGACAGAATACGTTGTAAATAACAAAAAACCTTTCCAGCAGAAAGCAACGCAATCGCTTATCTCAGATTTCGAAACGGTATTTCTTGTAACGTGATTTATAGAAATAATTTCACACAGAATGCGATAACTTCCCGTCCTATAGATACTTCAGTAAAGAAAAACAAATAAAATGCCTTCCCAGAGAGGTTAAAATATATCTAGTTTCAATGCAAACAAGTCGGTATAACCTTAATTCAGCTTATTACATTACTTTCTATGCGGTCCCGTAAGCCGTTGCCGATCAAATATGAAAACGCCCCATATATGGTCATATGCGCTTAAAAATAATTTCTACTCATTATAATAAATAAGATTCCCTTATCCGCGCTATCAGTTTCACGTTATTATTTTGATATGTAATCGCGGAGCGCGCATTTTGTAGTATCCAATTAAATGTGAGAGGTGCTGTCGGTTGTGTGCGTCGTGAAACTCCCACATTTGACCCGAGGTCGACGTGTTGTATGTTAAGAAATGTCGGCCGCTTTGTAATACATTTTCGTTAGCGCCATCTAGCCGATGTTTTATATGAACGTGTGTGAGAATGCGGGTTTTATTAAAAAATTTATACGTATAATTAAAATTATTAAAACGAAATACAAGTACCTGTTTTAGTTATGACATGATCTTTTCTTTTTTTCGCGTTTAGTTGGTTGCAATGAAATAAAGCAATATTTATTTCTTAATTAATATGTAACTTTCAATTAACTTCAATTATTCTTTTACATGCATTATTTTGCAACACAAAAAACAGTCCTTGACAATATTCTAAACGTGATCAAAATGATCCAAGAAAAATAATTAATTGTGATTAATGCTATATTTCACGAATTCTGCGCCTAGCGTATTGATTATAATGTAATTAAAATTAAGGACCGTGCTATGTTTAATCACACTAGCGTGCTAATATCTAATGGGTACTATACACTGGCGATATTAGCGAATATTGTTTGTGGTTCTGCTAGGACTAGAAATTTTGGCATATACAAATAATATGAACAATTAAAAAAGACGAATATTCTTTTTTTTAATTCTTAAATATTTTGCCCTTTATTGAATCCTAAACATCGACATATTAAATAGTTAACACAAACATAACTGTGGTTTGCCATGTTATAAACGATAGTTACTGTAGTGATAGTTGTTATCGAAGTATAGTATAAAGTACTACATTGTTGTAGCCTCTTGTATAACATATTTGCGGTATAACGACTAGTGCCAGAATAATTGTAAATATTTGTAACCATATCCACTAATAAACTAAACACTCAATATTGTGGTAATGAAGTAAATTGTATCAGAGTAAATAAAAAGATTATGATGCTATTGTAATAAACTACGGTGTATTGTTCTATTTTTGCTAAAAATGGGATTCATATCCCGGACTACTCGCGCACTATTATTCTGTGATTACCGCGAGTTTTTCCTTCCGTATATAATAAGATCGCTGCTTGCTTTTTCTGTCGATCGCAGTAGCTCTTATATAATACCAATAATACTTAACCTCTTAGCTGATGAACTTAAGGAGGCACCCCTTTTGAGGATGCCATGGTTTAAAAATTCAATCTAGATAGGTAATATCAGGTTATAATACCGATATGAAGGACCGGGAGGCAGGCACTCCAGTAAGAGCGGACTCCAACTGGTATACAACCGGCTCTAAAACGGGCTACGTCGTGGGAGCTGGAATATACTCAAAGAAGACTAAAAAGGCTCTTTTGGTAAGCCCCAGCAGAGACGCGGTGTTCCTGGTTGAGGATGCAGCAATTCACTATTGTGTCTAATAGAAAGATAGACCGAGCCAGTTAAAAGCATTGCCATCTTCTCTGATAATCAGTCTGCGCTTAAAGCGATTAGTTCCGTAAGTGTGGACTCTAAGTTGATTTGGGACTGCGTAAGCGGTCTAAATGAGGTGGGCACTCAAAGGAAATTAACATTGGCCTCGGTTCTTAGCTGCTCGGGCGTGAAAGTAAATAAGGCGGCTGGCAACCTGCCCAGGAGAGGTTCGTCAAGGTCACTCGTCGGAGCTGGCCCTTCTTTTAGTACTACCAAATCGCAAATTAAAAAATCCATCAATAAATGGATACATACATCGGGACAAAGATGGTGAAAAGAGTTTCCAAAGGAACAGAGGTTTGAATTTACTATGGATTTACTGAGTAAAGTAACTTTCAAATTGGCTGTGTCAATGTGACGACCTAGCGAGAACAAGGTTTCTAGTATTGGGCGTGGAGAACATCACAGCTAGTAGCTACACAAAGAAACAGGAGAGCAGTAAGAGGGCAAAATCAGAGAGCGTCTTCTAGGAAAAGAGGATCACAATAGAAGATTGGAAGAGGTCGCGATGAAACAGGTCCATAGACCACCCCTATCCTAACCTAATCTAATCCAATCTACCCTCTTTGCTACTAAATAAATATGTTTTAGCCACGGACTAAACTCAGATGATGTAATATTTCTTTCAAAACAGTGCAAAAACTGTAATTCGCGCTTAAGTTCCACATTATTGATGTCATTTGACTTTTATAAGTCAACACTCTTTCAGTTTTTGGCAAAAATCTGCTCTTATTGAGAAAATTTATTGAAGTCTAGTAATCTATTGAAATAGATCACTAGAAGAAGGGAAAAGCAAAATGGAGACACTGGCATTATTACACTTTATTCATGAAAAGCTAAATAATTACAATTCATCCTAAATCCCGTGCTTCACCTAAAAGTTACACGAGGCTAGCTATTCTAAGTACTATCTGGATTCCATAATAACTGAAATGTTCTTACTCTAACTAAATAATTTCTCTATGATTCATTAATAATGATAACAAAGATATAATAAATTGGTCAGCTATCAGTTGTTATTATGTTTGCGCCCATGGAACGAGTTTAGTTATTTCAAAGAATTCGCCAAGAAGTAGGGGAAAACCATTGAAAATCCTTGCTCTGGGAATAGTACCAGACCTTGTTACTGACAGCCAGCAAATTATTACTATTATTATTTATCCTACTGTATTTTTACAGAAGTCCAAGCTACGATTATAGAAACAAATGATGAATTGGCAGAGTTTATGACATGTTCGGCTTACTTCACTCTTTTCAGTGTGCATTCTATCCTTCATTCCGGGAAGCAGTTAATCTAATTAAAATTGTCCAGAAAGTAGAGACTATCTACGATAATTGATGGGTTAGGAACATTTATTAGGTCTCGCAATAGAAAATTAATGATGAGGCCATTTTTCTCTTCATTATTGCCTTTCTAATAGATTTACGTTAGTAATTAAGTTTAAGTATATAATTTATCTCATGTATCTTTCCGTCTTTATTATTACATATTGGTGTTCTTATTATTCCATTGCTATTATAGTGATAATGTAGCTCTCAATCAATTACTTTAATAGCAATTATACATTCCGGCTTACATATTTTGGCCTGAGGAGGCCATCCTCAGAGCCGTTTTAATACAGGATTGAAATTAAATTATATGCCATAGTTATAAAATGTTAAATGAGTAGGACATATAATTTAATTTCAATCCTGCATTAACATGGCTCTGAGGATGGCCTTTTTAGAGCGAAATATGCAAGCCGAAATTGACATTAAAGTAATTGCCTAAGAATTATGTAATTTCAACTCAATTTGGAAAAGGAAAACACAATTTTCCTTGAATATACGAATGTTAATTGACTTCAATCCCTAATATTTCATGGAAGATGTTACTATCGAATTGAGCCAGTTCTTCTGCGAAATTACCTCAAATACACTTTGCGACTAAATAAATTAGCGCAAAGATTTTGATGTGATAGTCATTTTTCAACCATATCTTTGTGGATGTTAAATGCTACAGATCAATTTAAAAGTTTATACCTATAGACTAGCGAATTAACAAATAGAATTATATATAGCACCACCATTCTTAATAATTCTTTTCGAATTTTGAAAAAGTAAAATAAATATTTTTGCTTTATTAATTCTTATTCGTATAATCATTTATCTGAAAAAAAAAATGTTGGTTAATGTTCTCACATATTTGATATGAAGAATATTCTAACGCAAATATAAATGAAGTTAAATAACATTTCAATTTACATTAATCCACAATGAAAACGACATATCGATAACTAATTTCTGAAACTCACTGATCATATTTTTTTAAAACTTTACGGAGCAGATCGTATTTTATTAAACGTAACAACTTTCGGCACGTTTAATAAACGAAAACTATAAATCTTCGAACCAAAGATTGATATTCTTCAAAACACAAAGCCAATTTATCAAAAGCCATCGGTAGACAAGTTACTTTAGCATGTAGATACTTAGATCTGGGTATCAAAAACAGACCTTTCGCTATCCGTAAGTGTCCGGCACAGCGGGCGGGAACATCTCATGTTATGCATAATGATACGTTCTTCATGGAAGGTTGAACACGAACCACCTATTCGCGAAAAGAAAATACCGTGTAACAGGTCAATGATGGTAATCAGTGACGTGATATTGAATAATCTCTTGTCGGTTTCACTTCATACAGCCTTCAGTTGCATATAATGTATTTCAAGGGTATGTGTATCGTGTGTATCGTGTGAATACAACATGTATATCGTGTAAAAAAATTCCAGGTGAAAGGTATCGCTCAAGTTAGTGAGCACTGCTTGGATATGCGGGTAACATTCATCCATACTAATGTGAAAGATTAAACCAGTGTGACAGTTTGGGTAACAATTATACGTTAATTTTATTCTATTTTCAAGCTTGTAAGAATTTTTTGCGTCATTTGCCTTTAAATTAATGTGTAAGGCATTTTCTAGAATACTTCAAAGAATAAAATCAAAACCTGAAGATCTCCAGAGTTTTCTTTGACTTTCATGTTTAAGATAAGAAAATGTTTCTAAAGACTGTACTCTGATAAACCATTGAAAAGTGTCTCTAACGCTATAGCAATGAAATTAACTTAATTAAGGCAACTGGGTACTACTATCGCATATACTGTAAATACGAAAGCTTACCTTAATCGATGCCACCCCTTTCGAGATATTCGCATAAGGGTGAAAAATTGAATACCTTCTAAATTTAAATACCCTGATTTGTCCAAGCTATCTACTTGATCTTTAGGGTTACCTAAAATATTTCTAAGACTATTATTTGAAGTAGTTGCTATGTCAAGGTTGAATTTAGAGAATTTTTTGTAGACGTTTCGTGTAACTTGGATGAAATGGTAATTTAACATATTTCTTATTCTTTCTGTCACTAATTTCTAATGTACTCACATTTCTAATTCTTATTTTGTTTTTATATTTTCTAATGGTATTATATACAACGTCTTCTGAGAATCCATTAAATGCATCAATTTTAATAATTTCTTTAAGTTCTTTATTATATCGTTCTGTAGATAGAGGAAAATTAAGTAAGCGATGCACAAAAAACTTAACAGCTGGTGGTTTATTTTTCCATGAATGTTTTGAATCTTCTGAAATAAATCTGTTATTAGTAGTGGGCTTTCTATATATGTCTATTTCTAACTTATTTTTATTTCTTATTACTAACATATCGAGAAAAGTAATCCTATTGTTTGCTTTCTCTTCATGGATAAACTTAATGGAAGGAAATTTTAAATTTAGCTGTTCAAGAAAGTCCTTGATTGAGCACTTACTAGTATCAAAAACACAGAAAAGGTCGTCAACGTATCTAACCCAACCCTGTGGGTAATATGCCAAAGTATTCTGAAGATCGGTTTCAAATTTTCCCATAAAGAGTTTAGCTATGGAGCGAGAAAAGCTATAACCCATTGCTATTCCTTCATTTTGTTGGTAAAAGGTACCATTGATTTGAAAAAAAAAATGTTTCATGCAGAGCTTCGCCAAAGAAATAAAACTATCAGTTTCATTACTGCCCAACTGATTACCTTTCAAAAAATCTTAAGTAAGTCAAAGTGATGTCAACGGAGACGCTGGGAAACAGTGAGCTCACATCAAACGAAACTAAAACTTCATTGTTAATAAGTTCAATGTTTTTAATCTTTTTAATAAACGCGTATGAATTTTTAAATCCTGGGGTTGCACAGGTAGGTGATTAAATTTGTCAGACAGCCATTTGGACAATAAGTAAATTGGACTATTGATATTGGAGACAATTAGTCTTATGCTCTTCCCTGGTTTATTTATCTTAGGTAAACAATATATTCTAGGTAGCACTGGATTTGATACAGTTAGTCTACATCTGAAGTTATCATTAACAATATTCTTACATTCTAATAAGGTCTTCTTGGTTTCTATGATCATTTTTTAGTTAGCATTACGTAAGAACCTTGGCTAAAAGGGTACTGATACGATCAAAATAATCTTTTAAATCTAAAATGACCACACTATTACCTTTGTCAAATTTTAAGTAAAAGCAGTTTTTGTTATTAAGCCCTTTAGCAATGTTAATTTCTTTACGTGTGATATCTGATGGATGACGTTGTTTATTTTCTAAAATTTGAGTTTTACAAGTAGTTCTAATAAAGTTTTTTGTATTACCATCCAAAGTACTAATGGATGTTTCTATGCCAGATATAATTTCTTCAATTTGGAGGTTTTTTGAATTTTAAATTATATTTCAAACCTTTATTCAACAATTGAATTGTTAAAAGATAATGAAGATTCATTCCTGACTAACATATTTTTTGGTTTATTAATGTGAGCAAATTCTAAATTTTTTTAAACACACTAATTTTGATAATTTTTTTTCTTATAATATCTTCTATCTTATTTAAATAATTAATCCATTCTACAAATTCTAAATTACTAAGACATTTTGCTAATCTTAAATGTAGGTTGTAAGCTTCTAATTCTGATTGACTAATTCTAAAATACTGATAGTTAATTTCTGAATTTAATCAACATTTTTTAGCCGAAGAAGTCGCTTTAGACGCTGAATTTGAGGAAATTTTACATGTAATTTGAATAAAATTTGAAAACACATTAACTTTTCTACAATCTTTCAGAAATTTAATATTCGTATCAACTAACTTAACGTACGTCCAGTTTCGTGCAGTTTGTGATGAGGGGTCTACAAGAAATTTGCAGTATTACCAGTGCCACAGTTTGGAGAATTTTTGTCATTTTTCTCACTTCATCATATGCAATTTATTATATTTACTAGTTGTAAAATATTGTAAAACATTTCACAATATTTTCTAGAAGAATGTGCTACAATATTTTTACAATAGTAAAAATTCTTATTACAGTTTTCGTCCAAGAGTGAAGTGTAACTATTACTATGCAGGTTTTTTTCTGTGTAGTTGCAGTTGATTCGGTTTTACCAGAGGTTATTTTTAGGCATTTTCGGTTGTTGAAAAAACCATCGGGTTTCAACTATTATATTCAGGATTTTCAGGAAGAGTTCTAGCCGAATAAAAATGATATTACGAAAGTGCATTTTGTTACACTTCATGTGTCCGATTCCCTTTAAGCCAGCTTTAAAAAAGAAATAAGATTTAGTCTATTCTAGACCGAATTTGATAGTTAATGTAACTTGATTGATTACACATGAACTTCTTGGCATTTGATAACGACGTAAATTCCAAAATTATTCGTAAATGAGAATCAGATTAATTAAAGGACTTACACGCGCAAACAGCTGTTCTTAGGTGCAATAAACTCTATCTGGAAATACTGTTGCGTTGTTTATTTCCTTATTAACCTCATCAATAAACTTCCGATGTCAATACCACAAAATATTGTGATATGTATTAACAGAAATTACTTTATCTTTACAATTTTTAGATGGAACTTTTTATTGCTGAAATAAAATTCAAATTGAGTGTTTTCATCGGGTTTGATAGTCCGTCTGTTCGTATCCACAGATACTTTTATTTTATGATGGTGTGTTTACGAAAATTTTTATCGTAATCCTACTAGAAAACATTATAAATCTTCAAGCTAATTGAAAATTGACTTTGATAATCATTTATTGCAGTCACAATGTTATATCATACAGTCTCTGGGTGAAACTAAAACTGCAAACTTCGATAATTTAATAAGCATTGCTTACGCAATTTCTTATGTTTTTAAGTTAATACTGAAGAGACGAAGTAGATCATTTAGTTACTGCGGGTAACTTTAGGCAGATAATCCTTTTTTTAATTAATGTAAGGGTAGCGAGCTTTTACAAAATATATTTTTGTTTTGTTTTTATTAATCGGACATTGTGCCTTTGATCTCATCTCAGTGGCGTGATTAAATTTTCGAAAAAGACTGGCAGAATTTAATTACTTACGTGAGCGAAGACCGGCTTGACAGGAGAAGTGTCAAAATGCGTTCA